>JAJJMA010075289.1:315-17222 GCA_023529015.1 Papaver nudicaule
CTTGGCCATGGGCCATGGCGCCATATTCATGGCGCCACAAGATTATTTCTTGGCCATGGGCCATGGCGCCATATTCATGGCGCCACAAGATTACTCCTTGGCCAAAAGGCCAGGGCGCCATATTCATGGCGCCACAAGATACATGGCCTGTCCAAGACACACCATGGGCCATGGCGCCATATTCATGGCGCCACAAGAGATTTTGCCTTGGCCAAAAGGCCATGGCGCCGTATTCATGGCGCCACAAGATACATGGCATGTTCAAAACAACTACGCAACACTTAGTCATACGACTCTACTCAACTCAACTACGCAATATCCGCGTATCACTCACTCGAGATATCAAAACATCACACGGGGGGATAACTTTGGGGGTATTGGTCTGGCGGTCTACGGCAGTTGAAAGAAACTGATGGAGATAGTGGGAAGTTAAGGGAAGATGGCACGAGTGGGCATGTTCCACACGACTCAGGCAGTTACGGAAACCAACGCATGTCCTCCACTCCTCCACTCTTCCACGACTTCCACCTTCTCTGTCGAGAGATCAGGGTGAGTTCAAACTATAAATAGAGGCTTCCTCTATCTTCCAAGGCAAGAACATTCAGAACAACTGGAACACCGAGAAAACACACAGAGCCTCAGAGAAAAACACCTGAGAATCTAAACTCGTTCTAGCCTTGGAGATTTCCAGTCGACTTCACGACGGAAATCTTGAACTCAAACACCCAAAAACTCACCTTCAACCTGATCTCAAGTTTCTTCGCTGTTTCCCTCCCTAGACCAACCTCTATCCTCTCTGTGACCGAAGCAAGGTGGGAACGACCATCCGTGGTTTAGGCTTGCCTTGTTCGACTTTGATCTCCGAGCACTACGAAAGTACCCAGAGACGGTACACTTGTTTTTGCAGGTAAAAACAGTTATCATTTCTATGGTACATAAACTAAGGTTGATAGTTACTACCTTTATGTTTATTTTTTGAAGATTCAACGCGCAGACTTGAAGCTAGAGAATACCAGTGAGGAGGTAATCTAGGGTTGATTCTGCTGGTATGGCAGGTGCAGAAGTGGGAGAAAATTGTCCTTGCAAAGGTTGTCCAAGAGTTGGAATGAATTCCTCCCAACCACTAGCAATGTTTTTGGAATGAATTCCTTCCAACTCGTTGGTTAACCTTTAAAGACACTGCTGTTATTATTTTCATTCTTGTTATTCCACGGTGCTGCTGCAGGTCTCCTTTTTTAATCTCAGGTTTGTTCATTACCTGATATTATCTCTTGAATGCTTTAGTTGTGATATCCTGTTTGATTTCATTTATCAATGATATTTGCTGATAACTTGTCTTAATTTGCTGTAGAAGTGAAAAAACGTCCGGCGCAAATCTTTTTGGTGATTTCCCCTAGTAGTTATTTTCAGGTATGAACTCTAATTAAGCTATGATTGTGTATGATTGCTAGTGTGCCTCAGTTACAAATGAGAATTAAGCTCATTATCAGTTTAGTTCTGTGGTCAAATATTTGAGCTACTGTAGCTTGTTCTCTCTTTCATATAAGATGAGAATTATGTCGTAGGCGTATGCCAGGGCTTCGGCTACCTTACCGCATAGCCTAAAGTAAGATGAAGCTGTTTGTTATACCCAATATTGCATGTTGTTGATATGATTATAGACAATTCTGTTAGTGGGTCATATTATGTTATTCAAGTGGCTGTTCTGTCAACTATATAGACAACTCAAAGCTTTGTTTCCTTGTTTCACAGAACTCTCACATCTGAGGTCGACTGACTACTCCATTCGGCGTCCTAAAAGCTTCTTCTGATCCAAGGTATCATTACAGAACATTGCGTAAACTGAAAACTGCTGAAACACACAACCTTCTAATCTAGGAGTAGTAAAAACACAGGCAAAAATGTATGTCTGTCTGTTTTATAAATTTAGGATTGTGAATGAGTGTAGTAAATGGATGTATAAACGGTTGTATGATTTTCAGAGTTTTAATGAAATGTGTGTGTTTGAATGAGAATGGATGTATTTCAGTGGGAATGAATTGAAAATTACAGGATTTCGATTCAGTATTGCAGGTTTAGAAATGAATTGTATTGTATTGCAGGTTCAGGAAAGAACTGTATTGCAGGTTCACAAATGAACTGTATTCCAGATTCCGGAATGAATTGTATTCCAGGTGCAATTGTGACGCAGGGATTAACGCTTGTCAGCGTTATTTTTTTTTTTTAAATAATACAATTTCTTCCAACGATAACAGACGTTACACAAATCTGTTAGTTGCAAAAAACACGTGGCAATCCTAAAAACTGTTACAGATGCGTTTTCCACGAATACAAACGTTGACTAAGCCGTTAAAATTTATCCGTTACACGCCGTAGTCTAACGGGAGCAAAAGTTGTTGGATCCGTTACGGCAGAAGGATAGGTGGCAATCGCTGAACCGTTAGAAAATAGATTCCATCAGTACATTCCGTTACTTTAACAGTTAGGCTATCAGTTACGCAGACGCAACGGTGCTGGCTGTTTCGAAACAGTTACGAAAACTGCCAGCTGGCAAACGGATAAACCGTTACTGCACAAAAAACACCGTTGGATGTAATGTTACAGTTAAAAGTTGTTTATCAGTTACTGCCCACCGTAACGGGTAGACCGTTACAGTAGGTTGCCACGCGGCACGGTATGATGGTATGCCTCATCCGTGACAATAATTACTGCAACAGATGCATATGTTGCTGTAATTATAATTACACCAACGGAAGATCCGTTGCTGAAATTATTGTAACACCAACAATAACGGCATCCCGCCAACGGCCACTCGCCGTTGCTTTTATTTTTTGCAACGGCCCAGGGCCGTTGCTAAAAAGGCAATTTCGTGTAGTGAATGACGGATTAGAGACATGATCTTCATCTTTTCTAGCCACAACTTTCCTCTCAGTATATTTTTCTGGTCGTTGATGCTTCATCTCCCCTTCTTCTGTCTCAAGCTTTCTTTAAATTCTGATGACGCGAAAGCCATTGAGTTCTAAGTCCAAAGCTTCCTCCTAGAAGTCAAAAGATGCTGCCATGGATTCGACTGTGATTGTTCCTTCTCCATTGCAAGCTTTTTCTCGTCCTTCAAGTTCGTCTGGTGATGCTGGAAAAGGTTTCTCCATAGCTGGTGATGGTCTTGTTACTGTAATGGAAGGTAGAGGACCAATTTTGAACTGGAGCGTCTTCGTCCTTCTGAAGATGATAGTTATCGCCACTGGAGTCTTGCCAAGATAAAAAAGTCCTTTGGTTTGACTCTTTTGACGTTTCCTTATTTGATAGTGATGTTGATGTCTTGACTGAAGATATGATCAGAAACTTTCCTTATGATGAAAATTACCTGCTTATCTCCGTTGGTCAGCTAGCTGCAGGCCTCGTCCTTCCTTTGTGTTAGAGCATGGCTCGGTCAACCTCACTAAGTGTTGGTATGTCAAGCTTAGTTGTCAACTTTAGTGATCAAAACTCGACCGTTAAACAACACACAATTAGGTGAAGTCATGTGAGAGAGTTAGCTTTAGGTTGTGGAAGATTTTGGTAGGATTTAGAATCACTAGTTGAAGAGTTGAAGAAAGACTGAAGATCAAACGAAGACATCCAGCTTCATCATTCAACAGGTTAGTGAATCTAAATAACGCGATTCCATTATCTTTTACACTTGTGCTACAAAAGACATAAACATAACTGTCAGCTTGAGCTTTACGTTATGACTTGATCACTTGTGATTAGTGTGTCTTATGATAACTCCGCTTTACCACTTGTGGTATTAGTGTAGTTATGACGTTCCAATATTGCTTAGAGATTTCTTTTCTTCTCCATCTCTAAGTTAATATAAAGGTTTTTCCTAAAACCTTTTCGAGTTGGATACAATGTGATGTTATCTCGGTAGTACTACGAGATTTGATCCATCACAGTATTGTATCTCTTCTTACCTAGTATGGCTTTGTCGGATTAATTGCATATATTTATATGAGCCAATGTAAGAGAGATTGTGACTCACACTTATGTTGTGTAGACTCGAAATACTGTTGTTTCTGAGATTCGAATATGATGTCGTGGTTTGGCTCTGAACTCTGAAGTTCTGAATCATTCATCTGATTCTGTATATGAACATCTTGTATGCCATATCTCACTTCTGGATTCCGAAACCATATTTGTGTATCTCAACATATGAATTTTCAATGTTTGAACCTCAATATAGGTTTTGGTAAAACTAAACGTTGATTTCAAAACCATAATCTGGTTTTCGCATTCATGAGCTATTGGTCCGAAACTTAAATATTGTGACCAATGAGATATAACAGATTCAAAATTATGTTTGTGTGGCTGACAGTGACTTGAGAATCAAGCCCAATGTGTCTTGACCATGTGAGATCTAAAAGGTCGAAAAGACCCTGGGGTTTCCTAAAGGTTTATGTGAACCGGGAAATATATTCCTGTGCGTCGTTGCTAAAAAGGTGTGATGCTGAAACGGTTCTCGACCACATGGACTCTCAAGTTCGACACCAAACATTTGTAGAGAATTTAATATGTGTTTCTTGTTTCGAAACCTTAAACAAGGTTTTGTTAAACAAAATCCAGATTTCGAAACCAAACTTTAGGTTTCGCTATATGGAAACTTGATTTGGGAACCTTAAATCAATTCCAGTCATATAATGAACTTTAGGTTCCGAAACCTTAATTTGGTTTCTGCCAAAACTGACGTACGTTTCAAAACCTTAATATGGTTGACTCAGAATGCGTAACTTCGAAGTCCAAACTCTACATTTTTGATTTGTGCTTCAACGAATTAATGAGTTTGATATTCTCGGTTTGAAGTTTGAATTTGTTCATCTTCAATGTACAACTAAGTGGGATTGAGTCATCATCTGAAAAGTGGTTAGTCGCTCTAGTTAGTGGACACATGATTACGGATCAATACTTGTACGTGATTAAATCTTCGTATGCTTTACTACTTGATCAAATATTCATTTGATTATTCATTTGATGTTTTGATTTGAATTCTTGGATATCATTAACGTGACATCTATATTGGAATCAAGAATTCAGGAGATTTAACATTTTTGCTAGTTACTCGTGGAATCTCGCACCGTACTTCCAATGGTATATCTATTTGCGTGATTCGGAACGTCTGAACCATTGTGTTCACTTAAGCTTAACACACAAGTCTTTGTCCACGTTTGTTATGATGCGTTTATGCGGAACGTTGAACCACGTTGGACCAGATCCCACTTCCACCTAGGTTCGTCTGGTTAGCCCAGTGATAGGTGCTCAAAACACCTATTAAAAAGTACCTAATTGATACACTTATGTCCGCTAAATCCTCATATATTATTTATTTTACATTGTTTTCTATTTTGCAGGTACTTTGAAGTTTAATAATACAAAATGAAGCAAATTACAACTCAATTCATCACTTGGCAACTCTAGGAGTTGATGGTTTCGGATACAAGGTTCAAAAGTGTTGCAAGACAAGAATTACTGGAGGCGAGCACATCTAGCTCTAAAGGATTTACAGAGGCAGCCAAGGAATATAAAGAATTTAGGAAATTTACTGTGGACAGCCCTTCTTCGTTAAAACATTACTTGGGGCAGCCTGGTTATTCCCAACCACAGCGCAGCGTTAAGGGGCACCTTAAAACAGGCCTTAAATCAGGGCCAATTTCACAGGCCCAATTTCTTAAACCGGTCCAATATCTAATTCAGGGACGGGACTGTATAAAAGGAGACTTTTCACGCGAGTTTTTGGACGTACAGGAGTTCTGACTGCGTTTTCAGGCAAGGTTACTGTTCACGCAGAGGAAGGGTTTTTGGTGCGATTCTCGAGGCGCGAAAACAAGGGTTTTTATGCTTTATATTATTTTCTTTACATTTTTGATTTGTTTACAATAAAGCTATGTCTAGCTAAATACTTTAATATTAGTTAGGGATGCAGTCGGATATCAAAAACATGCTACTTGATTAATTTTGGAGTTATAATTATTCTTTTCATCATTGTTCTTATTTTACTGTGCGTATGAATGCATGATTGATGTATTGCATTAAGATTGGATGTTAATTAATTTAAGTTGCAAATTAAATTGGTTTATGTTCCTATCTATAACTAGAATTAGGTTTTGAGATACGAAATCGTCGATGAACCTATTCACAAGTAGTACAATATAATTCTGATTGTGGTGATAGCTTTTAGAAATTGTATGTAGAATATGACCTTTGTTGAATGAACTGCTCCTGGTAGTTCATTGCATTGATTAGCCTATTTCACAGATATTAATGCTCTTAGAGAGTTGAACTCAATTACTCGATGTGTTGAGTTATTCTCTACGTAGAATTCACACATTCATCGTTATGGTGTGTGATGACATTAGGAAATTACGGGATATTTTCGCGATGATGTATTCTAGGGCTTTTGATGATGAGAGATTAAATAGAAACTCCAAATATTATTCGCATGTTATGTGATTGAAGATGAACCCTTAACCAATATTCTCATCTCCTGATTATTTTCTACAATTCTTCGCTTTTGTTTTAATTTACTTTTATTGGACAAAAACATCCCCCCTGGTTACTTTATAAATCAATAATAAATACTCCCTCCGTCCCACATAAATTGAGCTAGTTCTATTTTGATTTTGTCCCACATAAATTGAGCTAGTTCTATTATATAGGTCATGTTTCTAATCTTATCCTTTTTATTGATTATTGTTATGAAATCTTAGTATAATAAATATTCATAATTTCATAGTCATGTTTATACTCGTTGCGTAGGTGTTTTAAAATGCTTTTCGATGGTATAAAGTTTACAAAGATACGTGTCATAATTTGAGAGATATGTCGTTTCTAAATTTTACTATCATAGTATTTGTAAGGGTATAATTGGAAAAAACAGTAAAAAACTAATCTCTCTCTTCCTTGCCTTAATAATTGTGCAAATCCCAACTAGCTCAATTTATGTGGGACGGAGGGAGTAACAACCAATACCTCTCTGTGGATCGAATCTGTTCTTACCACTGCTCTATTTTATATATTGTGAAGGTTAAGAACTAAAGTATATTTGTTGTTGTTTAACACCGCATCAAATTTTGGCGCCGCTGCCGGGAGGCATTGCAGTTGTTAGTTGTTTTGATTTCTTATTTTTTTGATGTATTCTATTCTTGTGAGTCGTCATGTTTCCTTATGGAAATAACATGTACGATGCACAAGACCAGGCACAATATTATAATGGTGATCAATTTTATTTTAATTTTCAATCTTTTTATAACTCCCAACCACCCATGGAATATTATCAGAATCAATCTTTTGGTTTTGATCAATTTCCAAGGGAACCTGTTGGTTATTCTCAGACATATCAACCTTCGGGTGGGTATGTAAGTGAACAACCACAAGGAAGGTGGGACAGTTATACTTCTAATTGGCTCTACTCTAGTTGTATGCAGATTCTAGATGGACTACAGGATGTGCAACGTGAACTAGAACAACTTGAACGTAATAGAGAGAATGTTACACCAACCGAATCTTATTACAGGATACCTGAACCAACTCCTGATCGTATTTATGATCATTCACCCATTCAACGGGAAGAGTTGTGTTCTCGGGATTCTGTTGTGAGTAATGTTGGGAAACGTGTGAACGTAAGAAAACTCTCGAAAAAACTTTATCAGCTGGAAGATGATGGAGCACCAGAAGAAATTGTCGAAGAGATTAGTAGAATCATACATGCAGAACTTCGACAACGTTGTGATGATCCACACTATGTCAATGATTATTCTGATGATGAGGATGATGAAAGAATGATTGAGAATGAAACTGAATTGAAAGATATCGCTGAGGAACCAATCGAGATTTCCATGGACCATGATGAAGTTATAGCTGAGATTTCAGTTGAGGCAGAAACTGATGAAGAGTGGTTTTTGAAAAGTTTGGTTGAGGATCACGATACACTTGAGGTAAATAGTTCATTAGATTTTTTTCAAAACAGTGGGGATCTCGTTCTACAAGAAATTGTGAAAGGTTTGTCTAATCCTTTACATAATTCTATTTCTTATGATCCTGCTCCCCTAGTTGAAGTAGTTTCTCAAAGAGTTGTTTCCTCAACTTTTAAGAAAAAACCTCACCTAGGATTGGATAATTGTGCTTCTATTGTTCTTATGGATTATTTTGCTTCAAAGTATACACCATTACACATGTTCGATTATAGCATGAGTTTGTGCCAAATCAGGTCAGGTTTTGGGCAAGATGAAGTAGGGTTCAGTGCTGCTGGATGGTTGTGAATTGTGTGGGTTATGTTTGTGATAAATGCTTTACAGGGAAGGAAATAAGAGAACTTAGAAATCAGAAGAGAAGTTCATTCCTGTATCACCAGTTTAACGCACACTATGTGCTTGTAGGAAGGTCTAAACTGCCGCTGACCTTGTTTGTGGAATTTCCGGTTGCTGTGGAGTTTGATGACTGGAAATCTGGGACTTACAGAGGGGGTATTGGTACTAATTGACAGTGAGTTACAGCTCGGAATGGTGATGATTTTGGGAAGGCATATTTCAGGCTAGGTTCATGGAATCGTGGTGGTGGTTCTTCAAGAGTTTGAGTTAAAGGCAGTGATGATTTCTGGGCAATGCTGATTGTTTGTGTGCAATGGCAGGAACTGGCTCACTATTTCGGCAATGGTTGAGGTCAGTTGAGGCCAAAGAGATTAGAGAATTTTGAAGAGTTGTTGCTGCTGTCGGAGGTTGTTGTTGGGGTTTGTGATGAAGTGAAACTTGGATTGACCTTGGAGGATGTTGGTTAGAAGGCTAGGACATGGAGTTCAGAGAAATATATGGGGCAAGCTGCATCTAGCTGGTCAAAAGCAATGACGAATAAGATGAAGCTGATGTCGGGTCTGAAGCAATCGAACTCAATGCGTTAGAACTGATTGGAATACAGGGTTGTCTGTGAATATGATGTGCAAGAAAATGCTGTTGTAATGCTGCTGATGCGCGATGTTGGTGTTTTGTATGTGGGTTTTGGTTGTATCTGGAGCTACAAGATGCTGTGGTGGTGGTGGCTAATGTGTGAGGAAAAATGAAGAATGACAATGAATGGAAGTGCAAGGTTGAAGTGAAGAGAGGCCTAGTTCTGTAATGGCTATAGAGGGTGCAGGTGGAGCGGTTACTAAGGGTTGCTGTGGGATTATATACTTACAGATAGGCACAAGAAGAGAGTGAAGTGTGGCTGCAGTTATGGTTGATTTTGATCCTGACTTCTAGGCAAGTGTGGGGGTGCTGTGCCTGTTGTAGAGAGTGTGAAATGGGGCTTGCAACAATGGAATATGAAGTCTTGGTGTTGTGCCTGTTTTGAATGGGTACTGAGTATGAAGTCTTGGTGGCTCATAGTGAACTGACAGCTGATGATGCAGCTGGGCCACGCTTGTGACTGACATGAGATATGCACTGATGGGCTTGGAGAATGAAGCAGTTGAGCTGGGCTTAAAAATGAGTTAGAGGATGAGTTGAGTTATATGTTTCATTAAAAAAAAAAAAAGTGAGAGGGGTTAAAAAAAAAAAAAAATCCAACTACACATAAAAGAGTGAGGTGTGTAAAAAAAAAACACATATTCAAAAGTATGGGGGAGTTTGATAGGTGCTCAAAACACCTATTCAAAAGTACCTAATTGATACACTTATTATGTCCGCTAAATCCTCATATATTCTTTATTTTACATTGTTTTCTGTTTTGCAGGTACTTTGAAGTTTAATCATACAAAATGAAGCAAATTACAACT
This sequence comes from Papaver nudicaule, assembly GCA_023529015.1. NCBI lineage: Eukaryota > Viridiplantae > Streptophyta > Magnoliopsida > Ranunculales > Papaveraceae > Papaver > Papaver nudicaule. Next base: position 10,097 of record JAJJMA010075289.1, read on the forward strand.
CAATTCATCACTTGGCAACTCTAGGAGTTGATGGTTTCGGATACAAGGTTCAAAAGTGTTGCAAGACAAGAATTACTGGAGGCGAGCACATCTAGCTCTAAAGGATTTACAGAGGCAGCCAAGGAATATAAAGAATTTAGGAAATTTACTGTGGACAGCCCTTCTTCGTTAAAACATTACTTGGGGCAGCCTGGTTATTCTCAACCTCAGCGCAGCGTTAAGGGGCACCTTAAAACAGGCCTTAAAACAGGGCCAATTTCTTAAACCGGTCCAATATCTAATTCAGGGACGGGACTGTATAAAAGGAGACTTTTCACGCGAGTTTTTGGACGCACAGGAGTTCAGACTGCGTTTTCACGCAAGGTTACTCTTCACGGAAGGGTTTTTGGCGCGATTCTCGAGGCGCCGTAAAAAGGGTTTTTATGTTTTATATTATTTTCTTTAGATTTTTGATTTGTTTACAATAAAGCTATGTCTAGCTAAATACTTTAATATTGGTTAGGGATGTAGTCAGATATCAAAAACATGCTACTTGATTAATTTTGGAGTTATAATTATTCTTTTCATCATTGTTCTTATTTTACTGTGCGTATGAATGCATGATTGATGTATTGCATTAAGATTGGATGTTAATTAATTTAAGTTGCAAATTAAATTGGTTTATGTTCATATCTATAACTAGAATTAGGTTTTGAGATACAAAATCGTCGATATAAGGTTAAATTGGTTTATGTTCATATCTATAACTAGAATTAAATTGGTTTATGTTCATATCACAAGTAGTACAATATAATTCGGATTGCGGTGATAGCTTTTAGGAATTGTATGTAGAATATGACCTTTGTTGAATGAACTGCTCCTGGTAGTTCATTGCATTGATTAGCCTATTTCACAGATATTAATGCTCTTAGAGAGTTGAACTCAATTACTCGATGTGTTGAGTTATTCTCTACGTAGAATTCACACATTCATCGTTATGGTGTGTGATGACATTAGGAAATTACGAAATATTTTCGCGATGATGTATTCTAGGGCTTTTGATGATGAGAGATTAAATAGAAACTTCAAATATTATTCATAGTGCATGTTATGTGATTGAAGATGAACCCTTAACCAATATTCGCATCTCCTAATTATTTTCTACAATTCTTCGCTTTAGTTTTAATTTACTTTTATTGCACAAAAACATCCCCCCTGGTTACTTTAGAAATCAATAATAAATAACAACCAATACCTCTCTGTGGATCGAATCTGTTCTTACCAATGTTCTATTTTATATATTATGAAGGTTAAGAACTAAAGTATATTTGTTGCTGTTTGACAACGCATCACCCAGCAATACCAAGGAAGTAATGTCGACATTATAAAGCTGGTGACGACATTTTGAAGTAATAATATCTAAGGAGATTTTCAAAACTAAGGACACGTTTTCGAATTGAGATCTTTCCCAGGGATCATATTTGGTAAGCACCATATTTCGAATTAAAAAGAAATATCCAATTATACCTTAAGATATTATTTGCTTTGATTGCTCTTGGCTAAACATGTTTCGAAAATATATTTTCTTTATGGAATATATTTTTCTTAAATGTAAAATGCTAGAGCATTAGTTCTCATTAAATGCTATGAGACTAAATGGGGAATTTCGGAACTATTATGTAAATGTGCTTTGTGGAATGTCCAAAATTAACTTTGCCTCATTTCAAAGCTAAAACCTTAGTCAATATAAATAGGAGTGGTATCTCTCCTGAAAGCTTTAATCCCCTTAGCCAAGCTCTTCTTCGGAATTGTAAGCTTGTGTTGCCGCTTTTCTTTTCAGTTACCTTTGAACTTTTGCTCTCGGTCTAGAATTGCGTAAAAGTCTTCTCTCGAGATCGAGAAGCCTAGAAGTACCTCTTATGGGAAACTAGTTTATGTTTACTAGTCTTCTTTGTATTGTACTTGTGTTATGTTCTATCACGTCTATCAAACCTAACGATCTTGTTTATTCTAAGGTCCTTCTCTTATGATATAAGGCCAATCAAGATCGTTGTGATTAGAACATACTCTTTATCTATTAACCTGGATTTGTCAGCAAACCGTTTTTGGTTTGTGTGCCTAAACTATAGATATTGAGTGGAATCAAGATCGTTGTTATTGGATTTGTTCTTTGTAGGTACATCGTTCTTCACGGTCATATCATTTCGTACTTGCTACAGCTATCTGCTTGATTCCAACTGGGACGACAAGGTTTCTCTTTCGGGAGTTTAGGTTTTGAAACCTTGATCGATATCTCGAGGTGTTTATTGCCTAAGTAAACTCAATATCCTCGCTCTTGGTGTGAAAAGACTTCGGTGAAATATATGTTAATTACCAAGGATATCATCTAGCGATTTGACCTGCTGCTATTTGGTTGTTGTCCATAAGGTTGTAATCGTTCGATATGAGGCCGGGTAGTGATAGTCCTCGCGATGGGATGTGAGGCAACTCTTGCGTAAGACAGTAACAAGCGTTTGTTTACGTAGGGGAGTACATGTGCGTGACCACCTTGCTGTGGTTGGAGGCGTAGGAATACTGAGGGGAAATCTTTGTGACTAATAGTCGTATTAGGGTCGTATTGTCTGCACCAGCTAGTCTGAAGTCTGAGAGTAGGTGTGTTGGCAGCTTAATTCTTAATAGTTTCAAACTGGACGAGGTCCCGGGGTTTTTTTACGAGTTTGTAGTTTCCTCGTTAACAAAAATCTTGTGCGTGTGATTTCTTGTTTTTGTATACTGTTTCGTTATTTACTAAAAGCAATAATCTATATACTTTGTTCCGCAAAAGAAAGGAATTGGTGGTGTACTCAGTACCCTCGTCTTTTCACTTTGTACGACCCTGTTGATACCTTCTTTATTGATGTTCTCTCTGGTCGAGACAATCCTTCCTTATGTCAGCAGCTTCGTGGTATACAACAGTACACTGATAACTTTTTTCGCGTTCTGTACGAGTGCTGGCTTCGTAGTGGTGGTCGTACTCGCATGAGATGTTATGACCCCTTCTCTTTAACAATGGTTCGTCAAGAAGATTATACTCCTTAGAACTTCAACCTGACCTGGGGGGATTCCATTCAAAGTTCTAATGTGGTGCCGTGGTCTGTTGGCCCACGCCAATTTGCCCCTTTCTACCAAGCAAATCCGTGATAAAGTTCCTCTTCTGTTGAATGACTGTGATGACCCTGACTTGTCTGTCATCCCCGAGAAAGTCAGTCTTCCTTTTCCTAATGATCAGAGGCTTCGTCTTAGTCGTGATCATCGGTGGATGCGTACTCCTCTTCGTGTTACTGGTCCGTGGGTTGCTGGTTTTAGGAAATCTATCGTATTTTCATTGCTTGGCGCTTTAATCATACTCCTTCGCGGGTATGTATTTCTGATTTTATTCTTCAGTCTGTTCCCATCTCTTCTTCCAACATTGTTTTTCTTCTGACTACTCAGTCCTTGAGAGCTAGCGTTCCTTCACTTGTTATGAGTGATAACACCTGTACTCGGAAAAGGAAAGTTGGTGCTGCGCTAGCAAAAGATGTTAGTAACAAATCAATTGGTGCTACTTCGATGTCAAAGGTACGGGTAATTGATGTTTTCTTTTATATCTGTAATTGTCCCCCTTTGGCCGTGCCTTTGACAAATAATTTTTTGAAATGCAGCCGGTTACGAAAAAGAAAAAGAAATCTGGAGCAAAAACTTCCAGCGGAGTTGGTGCACCCGAAGAGTCGTTTGCTTCCAGGGTGAGTGCGGGCGCCGAAGATGGTTCTGAAGATGTTTCCTCCGGCCACCGTAGTGATGATGGTATTGTCACCGAGAGTTGTTTACCTGCCCCTGCGGTCCCCATTGTTCAAGCTTCGATGGTTGTAGACATTACTGATGATGCTGACATGTAGGACAGCCAATACCCTGAGTTTTCTTCTACCAATGAAACACAAGTTAACTTAAAAGGTGTTGCCGAACTTTTATCTTGTTCCGCCGAGGTTTACGTTCCTTCTTCGTCTGGTCTTCTTGAGTCGGTGGTGAGATCTTCCACCCAAATCTCCCCCTTGTCTTTTGCTATTGTGAATCATGTGGACTGGTCTTCGTACTTTTTGAAAGATCCTGATCCCCCTTTGGATTCACAAGTATCCGTTTTTAATGATAGAGTGTTAGAAATGCGTTTTGAACTTAACACTGTTACGTTGCTGATGGACGAGTATCGACGTGTCGCTGAAGAATCGAGAGCTCGAGAAAAGACCATGGCCGCCGAGAATGCTCTCTTGAAATCCCAGGGGGTAAGTCTGACCTATGCTCGTTCTGCTGCGATAATTGTTAACGGAGCCTTTACCGAAGCCTAGTGCCATTTCCCTGGTATCGCTTTCCCGAGGATGGATGTCCCTTAGTTGTCATTTCTTATGGAAGAAATTATTCGGAATTCCCTGCTTCCACCTGTATTTTGACCTGTTGGGTGAATTCCTGGCCATTTCTTGCCTTGTCAGTTTGTTATCTTCTTTTTATTCTGTTGATGTAACTTTTTGTACTCGGATATATCCGTATGGTAACTTTGTTGATCATGAGATCTTCTCCTTAGTGTCTACTTTTTCAGGCATTTCAACCTTCTTGGGTTAAGCATTATCTTTCAACCATCCCTGGCCAGGGGATGATTTAGGACATTAACCCGGAAGAAAAAAATCCCGCTAGAGGCGACGTTTGAGTATCTCTATCATCAGGATTCTTACGTTTCGCCTCATACATATTAATGAGGATCCTAGAGATGACCTGTGATCAGCAGGTATGCTTCTGTCATGGCAATTGTTCTGTTGCGCTTGGACTGCTGGCAATTGTTCTGTTGCGCTTACATCGCTGTTGCTTTGCTATTTGTCACTTTCCAAGAAAAACAATTTATTAATACGCTATATCGCGCCGTCCTTCGTGAAATAGTAACATAAGATAGAAAATTAACTTTGAAATAGTAAATCTTACTTCTTCGGTCCCCTAGGAGTAGTACTTTTTAATATATCGTGCATTCCATGGGTGTTGCAAAGTGCCTCCTTGCATGTTTTTGAGATAGTACGAACCCTTCCCTGCAACATCTTCGATAACATATGGTCCTTCCCATACGGGGGCTAGTTTGCCCCACTCCGTCTTTTTATGGTATGGTGGTATCTGTCTCATTACGAATTCTCCCACCTTAAAGTTTCAAAGAACTACCTTTCTGTTGTATTCTTTGGCGATCCTTCGCTGATAGTTCTCCATTCGTTGGAGTACGGTCTCCCTTCTTCCTTCTAGATCATCTAATTTCTCGTAAATGAGATCTGTAGTTAGGTTCTTTTCCCATGCCTCCGTCTTCGTAGTTGGGATGATAACTTCGGTAGGTATTACAGCTTCGGTTCCGTACGTTAGCATAAAAGGTGTTTCTCCCGTAGCTTCTTTTCGAGTTGTTCGGTAGGCCCATAACACATTCTGTAATTGTTCACACCATTTCCTCTTGTAATTGTCAAGTTTCTTCTTTAGGATCAGAGCTATGGTTTTGTTTGTGGACTCCACATGTCCGTTACTTTGTGGGTACGTAGGTGTTGATTTGATCTTCTGAATCTTGTAAGCGTTAAACAGCATGTCGATGTTCTTTCCGCTGAGTTGAGCTCTGTTATCTGACACAATGGCCGTCGGGATCCCGAACCTTCAAATGATATGTTCGAACAGAAACTTGAATACATCACGATCTCTAATGTGAGCGAGGGGTGCGGCCTCTACCCACTTGGTGAAGTAGTCAGTGGCGACTATTAAAAATCTTCGGTTGCCAGACCCTGCTACTAGTGGTACTACTATGTCGACTCCCTACTTTGCGAATGACCAGGGGCTTAATACCGCGTTTATTTCCGTTGATGGTGCTTTGAATTTCCTTGCAAAATGTTGGCAAGCAATACATCATCTTGCCATTTCCAATGCGTCTCTGTTCATGCTTGGCCAGTACTACCCTTGCAATCGAGCTTTCTGCGCCAAAGATCTCATGCCGCTGTGGTTGCCCGCATCTCTGTAGTGTATGTCTTTCAAGATGTACAATCCTTCTTCTTTTGTGATGCATCTTAGCAATGGCCCTAAGAATGTAGCTTTATAGAGAATACCTTCGCGGAGATGATACAGTGCCACCCTCGAGATGACCTTCTTTGTGTATTTGGGATCTTCAGGCAGTATTTCGTCACTTAAGTATCGGTGAAGCGGTACTCTCATCGTCCTCTATCTCGTTTCCTTATGTATTTGGTGGGCTGGATACTCCTTACACATCCATTGTTTCTTCTGTTGTGGCCTACGTATTCACCGATGGTTCATAAACTCTCCCCACCTTGATGGATGTGACCTTTAGGATCTCGTAGCATAGATGCTATATATGTCAATGCGTCTGCATGTATGTTATCCTTCCTTGTTATGTGCATGTACGTTACCTTCTCAATCTTCGCTGTGAGCTCTTGCGCTAGCTTTAAATATGCAGTTAGGCATAAATCCAGAGTTTGATATTGGAGTTCGATTTGCCGGATGATGAGTTGTGAGTCGCTTGTTATTCTGATGTCTGTGATACATAACTCGATTATCAACCGTAGTGCATGGATCACTGCTTCGTACTCCACGATGTTATTTGTGTATTCTGCGAATTCTAATCAGAATGCATGTAGGATCTTGTCTCCGGTCGGGGCTGTTATTACAATTCCTATCCCTGCACCCTCTTTGTTGGAAGATCCATCTACGAACACTTCCCACCTGCACGAGTTGACTGGTTCGAGCAAATCATCAGGATCTTCTTTATCTTCTTCGGCTCCAGGTATGTCGTCTATCTCTTCTTCGTCTTTAAGGGGTAAATCCGCCGAGAAATCTGCTAGTACTTGTGACTTTTCCGCAGTTCGAGGTTCGAATATGATCTTGAATTGTGTTACCTGTGCATTCCATTTGGCTACGCGCCTTACTCTGTCCGAGTTTTGGAGGACTTGACCAATGGGTGCCTTTGTTAATGCCCTCATTGTGTGCGCGTTGAAGTAGGTGTGTAGCTTCTGCGTTGCGAATACTAGTGCTAGGATGAGCTGCTCTATCTTCGTGTAATTCTTTTCTGCTGGGTACAAAGTTTTGCTGATGTAGTAAATGGGTATTTCTTCCT
>JAJJMA010075292.1:0-10875 GCA_023529015.1 Papaver nudicaule
TCACGGTCAACTCGATATCTTGTATATATCGAGAATATATTTCAACATCTATGATTCTATGTTAATGATATGTTGATTCAACCACATTCTTTGCTTACTCGCAAAACTAAATACACAAACAAAGAGCATATTTGCAAACTGAAGCAACCCTCCTAACGATTGGCACATATGCAAGAGACTAACATATTAAAACGATAGAAATGGCAGTCCTTTCGAAACAGCCACGAATTGGATCATTTACTAATGCGATGATGCAGCACCACATGCAACATCTCCTGCACCTACGGCTACACCAACTCTTTAGCCTATGGTTTACTAGTTTCCCTGCTTAAGCTATTTCCTTACACTACAACAAAAACGGTGATAGATCACTCTCAAAAACAGTGATCTAAAGTCTAGCCTTGTGTGATCTATTCCCGCGCGATCTAAGGGGTAATCTATAGATCACAGATTCTGTGCAATGAAAAGTGTGATCTTTAGTGTACCAAAAATCACTTAATTTTCAATACAGTGATCTAAACCCTATGGAAAGAGCACTAATTTTTCAGAAACAGTGATCTATGGGTAAAGTTTTAGATCACTATCTTTTAAAAACAGTGATCTATTCGATGAGTTTTACCATAGATTGACCCCATACAAACATGGCTACAACATCTGCAAATTAAAGAACCTGGGATTCCAGTCTAAATCTAACCAAATCAAATCAGATTTCAAAATGGTAATACATTTACTGAAGACAATGTTGATGCACAAATATATGCCTAAAATTAATAAATTACACACCAAATCCAATACCTAAGCAAGAGCCAGCAACAAGCATTCTGACAAGAATCAAGATATACAATAATCCACAATTTAATCCGTACATGTCAACTTTGGTTTATCTTACTAAGAGCTTATCAGTCTCTGATCCAGAAAATGCAGAGCTCCACAAAGCCATCCTACAAGCAAGAGGCCTCTACTCAGGGGTACTTGCAAAATACTCCCGCTCTCTGCGGCGAGCAGCAATCATGTCAATACTCTTGTTAATATCGGCTTGAGAGCGATTAACACCAATACAAGCGAACGACAGGCAATATGACTTGCCTTCCAATATCTGGAGAACCCGAATACGAATACGAATGAACAAACATTTCCGTAACAATACAGTAGTGTTAACAGAATAACGAAGAACTGCAAGACAGTATTCAACTTACATCAACAGTGTCAGTACCCTTGTCCATGAGAGCTATCTTTGTCAAGACTCCAAAAGTCCTCTCCCCCTGGAAAATGCAAACAGGTAAACTAAGAATAAGGACCTACCTGGACATGAAATTGATATACGTACATACTATTGAATATGGGGATCCCAAAAAGAGCTTCTAGAATTAGATAAAATGAAGTTTGAGACCGAAGAAGCACAGATGTTCCACATTTTATATTCAGTCGATACATCTATACAATTCAATACCATGCTCATAAGTAACCAAAAAACAGATGAATGTAACCAAATGTAAGCAAATGTCAATCTTACCATCTGGAGAGTAAATACTAAGATGAATAGGAACACTAGAAATTCCCTTGCCACGCCCTGTCTCTCAATCAGTCTCATCTCCAATATCCTTCCTCACAGCAGCTAACACACACAAATAACAGCCCATTAAACTCACCAAAGTTCACTCAATATAACAATACACAAGTTAAACACATAAACAAATAAAAAATATCATTTAAACGTGACACAGGAGCATTTAAAGATCTCTATGTTAGTTTTGTTTCTCAGTTTCTTAATTACTAGCTCCCATAAACAGTGTTTTGGTCAGACTAGTTAGCTTTACATTCCAAGGGTTTCTTTTTAGTTTTGTTTCTCAGCTCTACTAATGTAGCTCAGTCCCCATGCCATGCCCGTTCTTGGTTACAGTTTATTTAGTCACAAAGTAGTAGCTAATGCTTTACCTTACACCACGATTCAACGTCACACGGGAAAACGACATGAGAGCGAGAGCTCTTCGAGTTTATACTCGTTGCACCGACATTTCTATTCGAAAGTCCCTGCAAAACATGTTTCTGGGATGAGTAAAATAGAAAAATGAAGGAAAATAAATGCAGGAAATTTCCTACCTTGATTAAAATTTGTGTCACACCATCGTAGCTAGTTACAGGCTCTTCAGTCAAATTTTCAATATAGAATCCATTTTTTTGCATCATCTCGTATCGTAAAACAGAAGAATATTTAAAATGAGAATTGCCACAAAAAATGAAAGAGGGAACCAAGACCTAAAACGAAATCTTAAGAGAGTGACTAATTCGCCGAAAATATCCAGAAAGCTTAACCAATATAGCTAAATCCTAGTCCTAGTCCTAGAACTAAACAGTGCAAGTGAGAAATACTATCCCAGAGTATGACTTAACCAATATAGCTAAATTGAATCAGTAAACACTACTACAGTGATGTGTTATTGCCTACTGGCTAAGCAGCTATTTCTAATTACACTAATGGAAGGGAAGTAATTTAACATTACAGTTCATCTTTGACGGCATTGTTGTTCTTCTCTTGGATTTATCGGCATCTACTGAAGAAGAAGAAGAATTTGGTTTCTGCTGAGTCTTAAATGGATATTTTCGGCGAATTAGTAATGTACAACTACAGTGATGTGTTATGTACTTATAGACCAAAGAGTTACATGTGAAGCTAAACTCTTCATGGTGAAGTAACAACAAAAAGAAGACAAAGCTTACCTCCAGAAACAAACATCGACACTGATAATTAACCTTCTTCTCTCCAGAGTTATCCTGTTCCTAACGGAAATAAGAAACAAAATAAGTACACCAAACATTGTTAAGCAAAATGCAACCAAAACTAAAAACAAACATGAGAGGAAAAAAAAAAGCAAGCCTACTCTAAGAAACTATGTGAATAGCATCTGGCAGATACAAGGAACAATGCCCTGGTTACTACTTAGTGAGTGACCTTAAACCATAGCGCTTGGTTGACCCACATTGTATAAGTTTTGCTACTATGCGATTATAAGTGAACATGCGATCTTCAACGAAAATTGAAGTAGGGTTAATTTTATGAACAGTAGGAAGAGACATAAACCTACAAAAATTGCAAAAGCAAGCAGCCAATTAAGCATACATACACACTGCAAATGAAAGTGAAACAAACACCAGGGTAACAATGTTCAAAGAAAACAAAATTGTGATATCACAAAGCACAGGCAAGGCTCTATGCTTAATACTTAATCAGTTCAAACAATAAGCAAAGGGAAACCATCAAAATGTATGGAACTAAACAGTGCAAGTGAGAAATACTATCCCAGAGTATGACTTAACCAATATAGCTAAATTGAATCAACTAATTAATCAATAAAATTACAAAATTGCTACTGAATAAATCAATCAAAACTAGAGAAACACTTGCCTAAGTTTGTACCTGTTGAAGACTTTCTTCGGCAGCTTTTCAAAATTCTGAATCTATACCACCGAAGGAAACATCGAAACCATAGATTCTGATCTCATACGAGGTAGACCGCAATGAATTCAAAGGATTCTGAGGCGGATTCAAAATTAAACCTGAGGATTGTTTCTTCGATGACAATCTCAATCGAACCCTAACCCTAGACATTCAAACGACTCAAAATTCATAAAATCTGAAAGTATCTACGCATGAATCAACAAGGTGAAGAACAACTTCGAAAATTAGGGTTAAGTGTATCGTGATTTAAATCGAGATAGTCGCGATTTCGAATTAGGGTTAAGCTTTTTCTCTGTGGGATATTTGGGAGATGGAGAGGGAGAGAAGAGAAGAAGAAGAAGAGAGAGAAACATTTTGAGAAAATGAATCGAGTTTCTATGGACTTGGTTAAATATATAGTTTGGGCCCCGGTTGAATTTTGTTGGGCCTTTTTTGAATTCCTTTTGATTAGAACACTGTTTGAAAAAATCAGTGATCTATTGCTTACCTTAAAGATCACAGTTTTTACCAAATAAGTGATCTATGAAGATTAAATATCACAGATACTCTATAAACTGTTATCTTAGGTAAAAGGCCCTACATAGACCACAGTTTTTCACAAACTGTGATCTAACCCGTGTGATCTAAAGCCATTTTTGTTGTAGTGTTATTTAGTTATGAGTTCTATTATTAGCTAAACTCTTTTGATTTCCTAATTTAGTTTGTATTCTAGATTGTTCTTCTGCGCCTATATAAAGGCCAACTCTGTTTACGTTTGATATACAATTATTATCGAATACAAAGAATACTTTGCTCTAAGCTTTCTCTCAATTATTTCAAGCCTGTTTTGTTCTTAATCTTCTTTCTCAACTCTCATCCCTTTCATCCATTCTCATCCCAGCAATATCCTTATTGCATTCATCTAGTAGTTCTACATTATGCGAGCAATCTGAGCTATCCCGTTCATTGTTGTATCTCTAATGTTATTGTGTTTACCATTACTTTCGAGTAATTCTTGATAAAAGTTGAACTTCGATAGATGGAAATGCAGCACATACATCTTTGCACGTCAATTACCTTGTACAAAGTTGAACTTCGACAGATTCCTCCGATTTAATTATTCACAAACGTGAAGGGGGATAGAAAAAAAAAGTTTGATTTTGTTTTTTAGTATATACAGAGTGATCAAAACAGAATATATGATTTAGTCAGTTGGGTAAAGTCACCTGTCAACTAACCAACTAACCAATTTCAGCTAGTAATAACCAAGTCAAACATCTATCAATCTAGCTCCTCCCAACTAAATGAATTGCCACTTGGTTAAAAATCATATTCTTTTTCGAGCTTCATAAAATACATAGAGAAAATTCTAAAGATAGAACTGATCTATCAATTTAGCTCTATATCCTTTCTTGCCGTATCTGCTTTTTCCTAAGAAAGTCTCAGTGCGTTATAATCTCACTAATTATGTCTCCATGGCTCTTATTCCAAGTGATCTTCTGCTGGAGCTTGTTAACGCTTCAAGGATGGGGAACCGTGACTGCATCAACAATTGTGCAGACAAAACCTGGGTGCCCAGACAAATGCGGGAATGTGAGTATTCCCTATCCGTTTGGAATATATGATGCTGCAGGTGGAGAAGAGTGCTTCATCAATGGAGTTGGGTATGGATACGGTGTAACCTGCAATAGTACTTCTTATAATCCTCCGAAACCCTTCTTGGGTAAAGGTAACCTTGAAATTTTAAGTATATCAGAATCTGAGATTCGCGTGAAAACTAACCAGGTAGCTACAGTTTGTCATAACGAGTTTGGTGGGGTGATAGAGGAATCAGAAAACAATCTCATTACGTGGGACACAAGCAGGACAACGTTCACATTCTCATCTACCAAAAACAGGTTACATGGTATTGGATGTGACAAGACAACGACCTCTTACATAGTGGAAGGGGTAGATCGGAACAACAACATAACCGTATACACAAGCTTGTGTATGTCAACATGTGATAGTAGAGAAAAGGTTGAAGATGGATCTTGTACTGGAAATGGTTGTTGCCAGTTGACCATGCCAAAGTTGCTTAACTATTTACAGGCAAATGTATTCACCAGTTCTCAAAACCATACGAAAGTCTGGTCTTTCGATCAATGTAGTTATGCATTCTTCGCTGAGAAAGATGCATACACGTTCCATGCATCCGATCTTCTTCTTTCTTCCACTGACTTTATTGGTAAAGGAAAAGGTTTACCTCTTGTTATTGATTGGGCCATAGGGAATAGGACGTGCGAAGAAGCAAGGGACTTGGACACATTTGCATGCCAGGAGAACAGTAACTGCGTCAACTCTGATAATAATCTTGGATATCGTTGCAGCTGCTACCATGGTTACGAGGGAAACCCTTATCTAAGTCCTGGATGCCAAGGTACGTGCAATCTGCATACTACAATGTTCTTTTGAAAATATTTGCAATTAAGTAGTATAGTACTAGTACCTTTAGATGGGAAAGTCCATGTTGAATTTGATAATTTTGACTTTGGAGCACTGCCATCCCAGGCTCAGCTTTTAAGGATTCATTGTTCGTCTAGCATTTTTGTCCAGCTTTGAGTTTAGTCTAGCATGTATGGTACTTATGACATAACGAATTTGACCATGATGTGTGCCATGGCCCATGGTGATAAATTCTAACGGTTCTAACAAAAAATTGTGCCTACAAGTTAAACTAGGTCTCATCGGACGTTCGAGCTAACTGTTATTCCAAAGCAAAGTTAGGTTTCTTGAGAAATGCGTAATACTGTTTTTTCCCTTGCTTTCTTTTACTCCCTTCGTTTCACTTATATAGGCGGAGAAATCAATTCTCTTAGACTAAAAGAATATTTTTGAATTCATAAATTTATATGTTTTTTCTTGTTTTACCTTATGCTTTATTTCCAACACAATTACCAAAGTATTATTAATAAAGATATAAGTTGTAAAAAATCGTTTTGATAGTTGTACTCCGTCTATAATTTGAAACTTGGAAAAGTCATAATTCCGCATATATAAATGAAACGGAAGGAGTAGTTTTTTTAATCTTTAATTTATCTTTTTAAATTTTGAATCCCTTTTACTTTTTGAATTTTTCATTTCGATGATTTTCCCCATTCCCAACCATAAGAATTAATGTCCTCCAAAATTGCCTTGATTTGTTTGTGAATGCATGCCATGAGGTCACCTAGCTACATTTTTCAAACAACAATAGAAAAACTTTAATCGAGTACTCAATGTTCCAATTAGGATTTTGATTTTCTTTGATTTTCTACAATAGACGTGAACGAGTGTGAGGACAAAAACAATAATCCTTGCGAAGGAATTTGCACGAATACGAAAGGGAGTTACACATGTTCTTGTCCAGAGGGCAAGGTTGGCGATGGGAGGAAAGGTTGCTTTACCAAGAAACAACTAGTTCCAATACTAAAGCTCACTCTCGGTAATTAATTTCATTCCCTCTATTCCCTCCCTAATTTGTGTATAGGCTTTAGAAATACTGTCTACAGAAAGCCTGCTATGAGGTTCATTTGATGTTATCTACAATGTTTTACAATATTATATCCGTTCTAGGTTAAGTGATATATTGATTTTTGTATATTAGCTTATATTGTGTTAGAAATGTTTTAAGAACAACACATCTCCAAAGATTTTGATTTTTCAGAATCTTAAATGAGAAAAAATGAGTACTCCTTTAAAGAAGGATATAAGTTGGAGTGCTAGAAACTAGCTAACACCACGCACGAGCACTCAGGCAACTTCCTTACGCAGATCTACATACAACATATATGCATGGAGTACTCATATAATCACAAGACCCGAGCTTACAACTTTTCATATTAAAAAAAAAAGAGTTGGAATATGCTTTGATTAGCTATATGTTTCTTAACTCTCAGTGGAATGAATACAACTTATAATCCTAATAAATTAATGCAGGTACTGGCTTAGGGTTCTTGTTCTTAATAGCTGGTTGCTCTTGGTTGTACTTGATCATAAAGAAACGAAAACAAATTAAACTCAAAGAAATATTCTTTGAGCAGAATGGTGGATTACTACTAAAACAAAATATACCTTCTAATGAAGGTGGCGTTGAATCAACTAAGATATATACATCAAAAGAGTTAGAACTAGCAACCAACAATTATGATAAAAGTCTAGTGCTTGGAGAAGGAGGTTATGGTACAGTTTACAAGGGAGTTTTATCTGATAATCGAGAAATCGCCATTAAGAAATCCAAAATAGTTGACCAGAGTCGGGTTCAAGTTCAACAATTCATTAATGAGGTTGTTATTTTAACTCGGATTAATCATAGGAATGTTGTAAAACTCTTGGGATGTTGTTTAGAGACTAAAGTTCCTTTACTTGTATATGAATATGTTTCTAATGGCACCCTTTTTCATCATATCCACTACAACAAAAGCGAAGCATCATCTATTTCCTGGGATACTCGTTTGAGGATTGCTGCCGAAACTGCAAGTGCAATTTCATATTTGCACTCTGCAGCTTCAACGCCCATCATTCACAGAGATATCAAGTCTGCTAACATTTTGTTAGACGAAAATTACACTGCAAAAGTAGCTGATTTTGGAGCATCAAGGTTGATCCCTTTAGATCAAACCGAAATAGAGACACTCGTTCAGGGGACCTTAGGATACTTGGATCCTGAATATTTCAAGACCAGTCAATTGACAGAGAAGAGTGATGTTTATAGTTTTGGTGTAGTTCTTCTTGAACTCTTAACCGGAGAAAAGGCTGTTTCTTTTGAGAGATCTGAAGAACAAAGAAATCTTGCATCATTTTTCATTTCAAAAATGGAAGATGAGAACACTCTACTTCAACTTCTTGACACTCGAGTAGTAAAAGAAGAAACCCTGAAGCAAATCCTCGTTGTTGTGGAGCTTGCAAAGAGATGTCTTGCGTTAAAGAGTGAAGAAAGACCTACAATGAAACAAGTTGCAGCAGAACTTGGCGATTTGAGAAAGCTATCAATCCATAAAGAAAATACGAGGTTAGTGCCGCCGGAACCAATGGATCTGTATAATGCGCCAGAGAGTTATTCCACCTTTTTTGATTCTGGACGACATAGTTCTGACAGTACCAATGCATTAATGTCCATGAATGTTCCAAGGTGATTAAACTTTGTATTCTAAATTATTTGTTTGCTTGAATTTCCTTTTCCTTGTTATTATATTGAATCAATATGTGATATACTCGTATCAAACAACTAGTTAACTGCACATGTTGCTATTGCAATATACTAAATTTTATATTGATATTGAAAGTTGTTTCGATTGATAAACTGTTGATGGAATTCTATAAAAATGAAACATCAAAAACAAATGAGTAATAAATTATTTGAATTGATTTTGCAGCAGCTGAAATAAAAACAAATTTAACGAGGGCGCTGAGTCATATGTTTTAATTGTCCTTAGCATAATAGTGTGCGGGTACACGTCAAGAATGAACGATGATAATAGCCCAACATCAAATGTGTGTCTAGGATATAACTTCTTGTTATAGATTACACTAGTATATTGCCTGTGCCATGATGGTACGAGATCGGACTTTTCTTTTGCCATCAAAACTGAATCATTACGAAAAATTTAAAACCCATATTTAAAACTAAAATATCATCTGCCATTGATATACGTATCATTTTCGTTTGTAATTGTTTGAATTTGGGAGCCAAAATTTTGATGGTGTCACTGCTTCCATATTAATTGGGGTAGAGCATGGCTTTACTTTCCCTGCTGCATACCCAATGTCGATCTAAGAGTGCTTCATACTCCTTACACATTTGGAGGATAACACTTGGGTTTCCCAAGTTTTCATCCATTTTATGTGTGCGCCAAATACCGGTAATATCTTGTCGTTGACACATTATATGTTGGATTCGTATGTATACCTCATCAAGTAAGTCATCTGCATCGTAATAAGCCATTAATAAGTAGGGTGATAACGCTCAAAGTAGAGCAAAATCGGCTGCTTGACCAAAACAGACGTGGCACCTCTTTGGGTTTCTTTCAGAACTTGTGTAATTATAGAGCTAAATATTCGTCGACTCACCTATGCCAATATACCTAATGAATCACGACATAAGAACGATATTAAGATATTCAAGGCAGGCAAATTATCTGTGTACATACTACCATAATGTTGTGTTTGGCATGAAACCAATTATAATAGGCTAAGCCATTGCATTTGCTATGTTTTTTTGCTATATACCAAAAACACAGTAGAAAGGAGCACATATCATCTATGACAGGAGATACAAACCTGGTCTCGAGATGGAAGGAAAGAAACAATATAAAAGGGATTAAAGGAATGTAGAAGCATTGGCATACATTAACTTTCGAAGATAAGGGAAAATGGAGGTTCATCACGCAACTAAAAACACGAAGCAATGAAAACTTATAAACCAAAAACTTTACTGATCGGTAAGTATGTTGGCCTCATTGCTGGACATAAGTAACATAGAGTCCCAACACACGGCACTATGTCTATTTATATAGCACCCATGCATCTGTGTCTAAAATGCCCATCAAAGTCAAAAATTCCTCAAATCTCCTTTAGATTAAGCAGTCTCGAATCTCAAGTGTGTTATTGGCAAATTTGTTGATGGCTCTTGGTAAAAATTCACCATCTCAAATTTACTAAAAAAATTCCTGCATACATCTACTCGGGCAGACAATTATGTTCCCGCATATTGTCATAAACCATGGCAGCTTCAACCTTTCCTTGACGTCACGATTCTCCACTCATTACCTGGTAAATGTTGCGAGTGGGTAAGGTCGTATATTTTTCTTTACTACAACTCTTCGTAACACTCTTAACTATATACACAAATACACTATCACAAAAAGAGACCAAATAATAAAAAATCAATGTTATGCCTTCATGAAACAAAGTAACAAAATCAAAGTAATAGAAAGCAAATTAGCACAGACAAATAGCAATTTGATGTCTTACCGAGAATCATGGTACTTTCTTCTGTAAACTGTACCACATTCCTCTTTGGCAAATATGCCATCTTCATCCATAACATTTACACATGAAAATATATTTTAGAAATATACATCTTCACCCAACAACGCCACCATTTAATCAATCCCATGTCAACACTACGCCATATGGCCGGATTCCCAACGTTTTTTTTTCTCATCTGCAACGTTAATAGCCGTTGCGCACGTGGCAACGTCTAATAACGTTGCGCATTTTTTTTTTCCCGTGGCTTTAAATATATTTTTTTTAATTAAACAACGTCGAATAACGTTGCACACTTAGGGGCTAATTTGTAAATTTACCGGAAATTAGATTTTCACCTTTATATTTCGTTTTATCTTGTATTCCTTCACTATTTCTTTTCGGAGAAACCACTCCTTTATTCTCTCCTTCATCTTTCATCTTCATCACTAGAG
>JAJJMA010075303.1:0-25462 GCA_023529015.1 Papaver nudicaule
ACTTCCACAAATTAATATACTCCAATGCAAGTTCAAGTTTCCTACAAACACAAAAGACAATAAAAAATAAGCCCTAATTTAATCGATAAATCCATTTAATTCACTGAAAAAACATGTATTGAGAAGTATAAACTAACCTTTGATCATCTTTATCATCTTTATTCTCAAGTAATGAACCTAATTCAGAGTTTCTGTAAGGACCTTCAGTTAGTTTAATCTTCTTATTATTTCCACTTCCTTGCCCTTCTTCTTCTTCTTTAACTTCTGCATTTGTATATTGTATCGTCTCTTCTACTTCTGAATCTCTTTCATTCTCTTCATTGCTTCTTACTTTTCTCTTCTTACTTCTGCTGCGTTTATCTGCTGTTTTTTTCTTTGAACTTGAATCAACCATTGTAATGCTTTGAGGGATGTGGATATTGCCTCTTCAATTAGAAACCCTAGTTTTCTTTGGTTTTTGATTTCGGTCTTTTAGGTTTACAGAAAACACGAAGAGGTGAATAATAGTTGCACAACACAGCAGAGGAAAAAACCCTTTGAGATTGTAGGGTTTTAGTTTTGATGGAGTTAGAGGTGTTTACTAGTCGCACCCTCACGCTCTCTAAATTCCAACCCTATATGGCACGGCCCTCCGCCTCTACCTTGGGCATGTATAATGTATTGTAGACTTGTGTTTCTTAGGCTTAGTTATGGGGTTTAAGATTGAGTTCTAGATTGGAAATCCACATCGGTTAGAACACCTCACCAAGTGTTATGGCGAATTCTAGAATGAAATTCTAGGTGCCTAACCAAACAACGATCTCGTACTGAATCAAACAGCGCAAACATTTAGGACCGTTAAATTATATCAAAGATTAGATTCTTGGAATATTCTTTTTTCGTTGTTTGAAGTAAACTTTTTGGCGCTAAACGAAACAACGTATAAAACTCGATTCTATTTAGCATTCGAGTTATATCTGGAGAGAGAAGTATAAGTGGGGGCAAAAGGCAACGCTTGTGTCTGGATTGGAAGGCCAATCTAAAACCATATTACTTAGACTTAGGCCCCTTCTTCTTATGCATATGACAAACTGGATAATTAGCCCGTTTTTCCCTGTTATTTAGTTACCCAAACAGGCAAACTGGATGGATGAACAGGCTAATTAGGGGGTTAGACATAGGAGATAAAATCTCTATCGTGCATTGATGAGTGGCGACAACGACATTCTTTATGTTGCGCGTTGTGTTTTATGTTGTTCATTAAGTTTCTCATCCGACGGTCCATGTTACATGGCTACGAATAAAATTTTCTGGCAGAGCATGTAAAGTTCGAAGGAGAGAACTTGAACATGAGGCATAAAATTTTGACAGGGCGTTTTTCTATAGGGGCATGGGGGATGGATCGCAGATTGCCATGTGTATGCACTTTTTATTGTTTAAATGGTAAAAAATAATAAGTTTAAATGGTAACACATAATTAGTAAGAAATACACATGGCAACTTGTGACTCGTTCGACTTGCCCTCGTCAAAAAAACTCAACATAATACGGCGTACTCCAAAATCAAAGTATGATTTCTAACTCTAGAATAACGAGTCAAACCTAGATATATCTTTCGACCTCAGAAAAGCAGTATGTCGAATCTACACAACATAAATGTAAGTCACTATCCCGATTACTTTAGTACACGTAAACACTACGAGTCACATAGTATTTATGTACGAACAATCTAAATTAATAGACAAGGTAAATCCAAGATATAAAAGTATAATGAATATAAATCTCAAATAACACATCCATATATACTGCTATTAATTTACTCGTAGGTTTTAGGAAAAAACTTATCTCACTTAGAGAGATGAGATAGAGAAGAAAGATCTAACAATATCAATGCCATAATTACAACAGCGAGAACCGCAAGCGATATCTTGGAGTTATTCCTTAAGACGCTTTGAACAACGTATGATCAAGTCGTAACAATATAAAGCGCAAGCATTAAATTATGTTTTATCTTTGTAGAACGAGTGTAACAGATAAAACAAATCGTGTTATTTAGATCACTAACTT
This sequence comes from Papaver nudicaule, assembly GCA_023529015.1. Classification (NCBI taxonomy): domain Eukaryota; kingdom Viridiplantae; phylum Streptophyta; class Magnoliopsida; order Ranunculales; family Papaveraceae; genus Papaver; species Papaver nudicaule. Next base: position 2,046 of record JAJJMA010075303.1, read on the forward strand.
CTTGAATGCAAAGGCGAATATTATTGTTGCTCTCCAATCTTCTACGTGTCTTTAAGTAGTGACTCTAAACATAACCCAATCATCTTTCACAACCTTTTTTTTTTGCTAAGCCACATTTTATCAATTAGCAAAACAGAATACAACGTAAAAAAAATACAAAATACAAAAATACAAAATACAAAATCACTCGTCAAAAAAATCAAAACTGGTTACTGTTCACTCCCACAATCAAAGGTAGAGATAGATCTACAATCACCACAAGACACTAGCTAAAACATAAGACTACCTACCAAATCTATAGTAAGTTACACCAGGAACTTTAGTTCTCTGAAGAAAAGATGGTCTTCCAACATGAACCTTCCTTTCACCAGCTTTCATACTAGCATCTTTCTTTGTAAGAGAATGATAGAGAAATTGATTTCTCTGAAACAATGTTGAAATCTAATGACAGCCAACTGAGAACTAACGTTAAACCACCTTACTTTGAGTATCCAAGGAATATTTCCACTCTTAAAATCGTCTATGACAGACTTGGAGTCATAACTAATGATGACTCCCCTGAATTTCCATAAAACTGCCCATTCCAAAGCACAAATTACAGCATAAGTCAGCAATATAATTGGTAGCAATGCCAATTCCACCTGACATTGTACCCAGCATTTGACAATCATCACCTCTCACAGCAATACCAAAACCTGCAGCTCCTGAATTGCCAAATGATGCATCATCACAGCAAAACATGACATAGCCCAAATATGGAGGGAACCAGAAACACTCTTTAATGCAACTGAACTTAGATAACCTGACTCCTAAACTGAAAAAAACTAATATCTCAGAGTCAGAGTCATAATTTTGTTCCCATATAGTACCTTTCATTCTCAAACCTCATTCTTTCACCAAGTGCATAATTCCACCTGTGTTGGTATAAAATCTGCACAGAGACTTTACACCAAACAACCATGAAGTTCATTTATCCAATCGATGGTTTATGGTACATTACTTTAAGCCAAGATGATTACGAGATTAAATAAACTGTACCGAGACAAATTCATATGCAAATAATCAAAGAGAAGAACCCAATAATCATTAAACTTGTATTTTCTGGTGACATGATACATGGAAATTATGCTTTAAAGGCCTGGGGAGATACTAACCTAATCCCACTTACACGCCTTAGACTACACAAAAATTCCAACCCTTACAATGAAATCCGAGCTCGCCTTAAATAGGCAGAGCCGAAGGTGGATCACAGCTAATAAGATAAGTGATACAATCATGGTGGTGTCAGAGTTTGTCAAGTAGGTCGGTGGCCTTCGGAATGTCTTCGAACTATCCTTGATGTCCTCGTAGCTCTGTTTTCGAAGTCATTAGTCAAGGATTACGAGCATTAGGTGTCGAGTCTTCATTCTTCGGCTCCTCCCTGGTTGTTTCCCACTTAGTGCACATTTTTCCAAATATTCGATTAAGACAACACACTGGTGTACGAGATCCTCTTGAATTTGATTCCCCATTTCGTTGTTTCTTCTTCGCTATCCTACTCCTTCCTTCTGATCCTGACACATGTCCAGAGGGCATTTTGCCCTCTACAGTTTGCCTCTTTCCTTGTTCGAAGATCGGTGATATTCGAAGAAGGAAACTTCTGGTGCTTCACATTCTCGACACGTGTCCAGTTTTTAATTTTCTGACTTACTCGTAGCTTTGAATGTTTTTTCGAAACTGTCGCCCACTCCACCTTCCACCCGCTATGCCGGTCTCGGGTTTATCCTATTTAAACCCATCTTCCCCCTTTCTTTTCAACTTTACTTCTTCTTTTAAAAAAAATCGTCGCCTGCAAGGTTTTTAAGCTTTTCTAATCCCTTACTGCCGTACTCCCTCTTGATTGTATTCTAAATCATGGTAAGCCTCGTGGATCTTTCTTTATCTGCTACTACTTCATGTTTGCTAACTCATGATGACTTGCTCTTCTTTTTGATTTCTGCTGTTGTGCTCAGGACCCTAAGAAGAATGCATCTTCTGTCGGAGACTCTTTTCCACGAAAGATGGTCGATTCTTAACTTAGTTGGGAGAAAAGAGCCGAAATTTATGGGTTTAATATGAAGCTTTTCCCTTGTACGAGTTTTGAAAAAGGGTTGATCTAACTCCTGAACTTTTTTGAGCATGATTGTGACGAAAGGCGGATTATAGTCTCCGGCGATCAGTGTGCCGGACTTCCTATCCCCCTGTACAATCCGAAGAATCCTTTGTTTTACGAGATCTACTCCAAAATCGCCCCCCCTTGTGGCATAATGCAGCTGAATGGTAACTCTATTCGGTTAATTAGCGAATGGGTGGCTCGCTCGGAGGGTAGATCATATTATTACGAGAAACTTCCCGAGGATCTGGAACATCCTCCTAGCTTTTGGACTGCAAAAATTTCTTCAAGCACTATAGAGTTGAAAGGAACTTGCTTAAGGAGGTTGCTCCTTGGGGGGTGGGGCTCGGAAAGGTGCCCAATGTAGAACATGTCCTTGATGACGTAGATCCCACCAGATGTACTACGAACAGACTTCTTCGACATTCCAGTGATGACGTATGGTTCTCGAAACCAATGCTTATCTAGGGCCATGTTCTTTTTGGTTATGTTGACGAGGAAAAAAGGATCGAACGAACAGGCTTCAAAAGCGGTCATTCCTTCCCCATTGTTGAGTATTATAAGATACATTTCTCAGAGGAGGAGCAAAAGAAATCCCAGGAGAAGATCATCGCTTATAAAGCGAAGGTACGTTACTTTTTTTTTATCTGGATATCCTTATTTATAATGCCGTCTTTCTTAGAAGGAGCAAGAGAGGTTGAAGAAACTGCAGAACCAAGGGCGAACTGATGATCCGAAGAAAAGGAAAAGGCCATCGAAGCAGACTGATGCTGGAAATGGGGCAAGTGGTCAGGTGATAAACACAACCTGCCTCAGCTATGCTATGGGTATGAATACCTTCCTCTGTTTAGAACCTGACAAATTGGCTACTTTTCAGCTGAGCGAGATGATTACTGGTGACGATGGGATGATGGAGTATTGTATTGAAGATCCCAATCGTAAGAAGGTTGCTACTGGGGGAATGGGGAGGAAAGGTGTTCTTAAAACTGTTGCTTCAAAGAGGTACCCTACGAGAGCTGCTGCCAAAGGAATGGAAGGTTCTTCGAATGCTGCTTTCGAAGAAACGAGGATGTCCAGCCTCTTTCGAAGAAGGGCAAGAAGGGTTCACTCCCCGAACAGCCTCCACAGAGCTCGGCTCCGAAAACCTCTAGTAGCAGTGTTGAGTTGACCAAAAAACTTGTTGCCTTTGCTACCCTTAGTGTCTCTGCTGTTGAATTTGAATCAAGTCTCCCTCATTCTGGCATGAACTTGAATGTGTATGGCTCAAATGAACGTTTGGTTGGTGCTTCCTTATTAAGACAACCTTCGCCTTCTTCAAATGGCCCTTCCGTTCTTATGAGCTTTTCTCATAGGTCTTATTCTGAGGAAGAGATTCAGCAATTTATAGATCGATGCTCACGATCTGGTCATTTTGCTGAAGATATTGCTAATCATTTGAAGGCGTATACTAAGGATCCCCTGAATCGTCAGCTTGATGCGTCTCTTACTACCTTTGTTTCACAAGCTTTCTCTGGTGTTTGGCATACCAAGACTCTAGACTCGGAGTGGTCCAAGCACCAAGTATTGCTTGAAGCGGTAAGTACGTTTTTTACTGCTGCATGTTTTTTCTTGCCTCTGTTATTTGCTTAGCAGTGTGTTGTTTTCGTTTTGCAGTTATAACCATGGGATGTACTTGCTGAATTTGTCTAGGTCTCAAGGGAAAGATATTTCCCGTCTCGACAAGGAGCTGGTGGACTTGCGTCAGGAGAAGGATGATCTTTCGAAGGAGATCGAGAAGAGTAGGGGTGGGATAATCGTTATCAGTTTTTCTCGAATTTGTTTTTGCCTGGTTACTGGAACTGACATTTTATTGCTTGTAAACAAGAGAAGTGAAAGATTTGGGAAAGCATCTCGAAACCGTTGCTGGTGAACGAGATACCCTTTCTGCAAACTTAAAGACTCAGAGTGAACTGGCTTTTAAGCTGGAATTACAGGTGAAAAATAAAGAGGATGAGTTTGCATTGCTGAAGAAGAGTCATGATGATAGAGGGGAGGAGATCGATCTCCTTAACGGGAAGATTGCATCGCTAAATCTATACGCAGATGGAGAGTCTGAGAGAACAGTTTTGTTTAGTCGTAGGCATACCCGCAACCTTTTTAGGAAATTCGGAATGCAACCTCCATTTTACCGTAATGGCACAAGTGATCCTGATGCTTCATTAGAGTCTGACAAGGGGTTGATTCCTTGTGACGAGATTCAGGCTATAGTAGCGCGGATGATAGAAGAGAGTTGGTTGGGATTGAAGAGGTTGAATAAGAAGTAAGTGAAGAGGACATTGTTAATGATGCTGGTAGAGATCAAGATATGGTCGAGGAGAATAATTCGGTGGAGGGATATGGGGGCGAGAGGCCACTTGTAGAGGAAAAGGTGGTGGATGTACATATGACAGAGGGCGAGAAGCAAAATAAAGAAAGTGGTGTGCTGGAAAATAAGGAGAAGGGGAATCAAAGTGAAAAGGTTGAAGTCGAGGAGCCGACTGAGGAATTTTTGAACAATTCTGTCGAGACTTCTGGCAATGGTGATGGTAAGGGTACTGAATCGGTTAGTCAAGCTGTCATACATGATACCGAGGGTGTCCCCGAAATAGATGATGCAGATGTTAAGGAGGTTTTTGAAGATACCGCATAGAAGATGTTTCATTCCTTCTGCTATCTTTTTGTACTTTCCTCTTTCTTGTCTGCATTATGGAATCTTTGCGTTTTCTTTTGTTGTATTTTTTGTTTCCCTGTAAACTATGTACTACTGAGCATTTTTGCTCTCTTTCGTAATGAAGTTGTTATTCGTAATTTATTTTTCTTCAGTATATGATGTTTGCCGATCAACTCGTGATCACGAAGTTTACCTTGCAAGTTCTAGGATCCTAAGGTTACTAAGAGCGCAATTCCGGGGCTTACTTCGATGTGAGAGATAGTAAACCAAGCTAGTGGGGGCTTACGGATCACCCTTCTCAAAGACTTTGAGCTACTTGCCTGGTTTAAAGCAAACACTGGCTATCGAGACCATAGGTACCCATTTTGCCACAGTGCATTAGGTGGGTACCGAAGATACAAGGTATCTTCCGGGAGAACATAGTGGTGTCATGATCACCCATTTTAGCCCAAGTAGGAAACTTATGGTGGGCAGATGCTATTCTAGGTCTCGATAATAAAGTATCACAATGGGGGAGTGTCGGTCAAGGCTGGAGCTTAGACATGGTATTCTTCTCCTATCGTGTCCTAGAGTTCGACCCTTGTTCTCGATAAGTCCACTTCGAAGTATGTTTTGATACTTCGAAGGGAAATCCCTCCGCTGCGTAACTCGCCTTCCATTCCCGTGAATGTAGGATAATTAGTTTCCTCGGGGTTCCATCTGTCCTAAAGGCAGATGTTAATCCCATTTATCATCCCCTCGACGCCTCAAAAGAGAGGTCCTCATGGTCGTGTGGTAGTGGGTCCAAATTCCATTAGCTTATATAGCTATGATGCAAAGTACCCACCGCTAACGGGGTATCTTGTGGGTAGAGGACTGTGCCATGTAGCTCGTATGGACCTTACGGTTACATGTACATCATCTCGGTGCCTACTGCTCGAGGACCTTTATAATGATTGGCATCAGGGCCTTGGCGTCAAGGCCTTTTAATTTCATTGCGTCGAGGCACTTGGGGAGACATGGCATCATGGCCCATTTGTTTATATGGCATCGAGGCCTTAGGAGATGGGTTTAGTTTGGTAGGGTCTGGAGTTTGAGTCAGGAGAGCCGTGCAGTACGTATTCGAGTAGGATTTGGAGTTTGAGCCGAGATATATTATATCGAGATGTAAAAGGATTCTTTATTCGAAGATTGATAACGAGGTAAATTATTTTTATGAATAATACTTTCGTATATATTTCGCGTTCCATGTGTTTCCAAGCCCCATTCCATCTTTTTCATCGATCAATCTGTATGCACCTTTCCCTGCTATTTGTTGTACTTTGAAGGGTCTCTCCTATGTTGGTTCCAATTTTCCTGCATTTACCTTTTGGTAAGGTGGGATTTCTCGTAACACCAACTCGCCTGGCCAGCGTCTGTATACCGTTCATACTAAGGGTGTTCACATCTGGACGAGGTCCCGGGGTTTTTCTGCTAGGTTTGCAGTTTCCTCGTTAACAAAATTCTGGTGTCTTGCATTACTCCACTACACCATATTTTGTGATCCGCAACTGAAATTCGCAACGGTTTTGCTGCAGTTGTGAATCGCAACATACCCAGAACCGTTGCGGATTTGATGCAACGGTAGAGATTTAGTTGCGGATTGACGCAACGGCTTAGATTAGGTTTCAATTTCGCAACAGTTTGGTTTGACGTGTGTGGGTTGTGCGTGTGCTCAGGACACTTTTAGTTATTTCTGTGCCCAAACCATTTACGCCTAGAGTAATTTTCCGCCCAAGATCTGAAGTGTGCAAAAAACGTGTGTGCCTATCCTTTAACCCTAGTATCGATCAATCTTGTTAGCCATTTCATTTCATTTTCGCTTCCTTTCTCAGAAAAGTTGCGAGAGAGAAAAATTTAGGGTTTCTTCATCTGAGATGTTTAGGGTTCAAATCGTTGAGAAGATGATTATCGAAGTGGAGTTAATCTCCATGGTTCAGCAAATCGAAGAGAAGTGGTGGTTTTTATCTTCGCAATCGTCAACATCAGTACCAAACCCTTCTGGTTTTGGTCGTCGGTGTGAATAAGTAGATTTTTACCAAATCTGCGAGTTTCTCTGTTTTTTATATTTGGGTTTCAAAGTTATGTTTTGATTTTTATATTTCTTTGATTTTACTTTTGTTTTTTGTTCAGGTCCAATTTGGGGATTTAGGGTTTCATTGGATTATGCTAGTCCTGTTTATGAGATTATTTTCTAATGTTTTCATTCTTTAGGTACCTGAAAATGATTATTGGAGTTTTGAAGATAATCTGTGGGTTCATTATGTGAGTGAAGGTGGCGTCGATGGTATTGGTGGTGGTGATTTTGTTGATGAGTCTGATGGCGGTTCTGTTGGTGGTAAGGGTGAGCTTTTCATTTCTTTTCTTTTTTTTGGGCAGAAAATAGTGACTGAACTAATGCAGTTTTATTGAGTAAAATCAGTTCCTATTGTTGCCTGAAAATGTTAAAATGCTAATGCAGCTACAAATTTCACTCCGGCTGCACATGCCAGAATCCACTTACATCACTGACTAAGAATTATCTCCTCAATCGTTTGATGATTCTGCCACTAATTCCATGGAGCTTTTTATTTCAATTGGGTTTCTTTTTATCTGTTTTCTTGAATGTATTTAATGTTGAATAATATGAACCAGGAAGCAGAACAATGGGGGTTTGCAGCTGTTGATCAGAAACTGTGATTGATACTGCGAATACGGACACAACAATTACCAGCGAGACAAGCATTAGATTGCAAGCGACTGATGACCCAGACATCACGATTATTTCTTCTAAACAATGAAGAGACTGAGAGTTCTTGGTTTTGTGCTCTCTAAAGAGATGAGAATCTTGGTTTCTTGGTTTATTGATTTCCTAGTGTTTAGAAGTTGTTTTCTATGTAACTGATATGATAACTCAAATGTTTTGTTGTAGGCTGGTGGACCATACTGGCATGTGCTGTTGTGAAGGAAAGATTCAGTAACTGCACTGAGAGTTCTTGGTTTTGTGTTCTCTAAGAGATGGGAATCTTTACAAACACCATCGTTTGCTACCTTAGATGCTGAAGGGATCTCTGCTGAAGTTAGCAATTTGGGTATGTTAAGAGTTACATTTGATTTTATTTCATGAGTGAAAGTGACGTGTTAATGTTTAATATCTTGAACACTACATGTTTATTATACGCAGTCCAAGGTAGCTGGACAAAGACATCTAACTAGAGTACCGTAGTGGATCCGTTAAATGGAGAACCATTCATTAAAGTTGCTGATGCAGATGTAATTGGTTGGATTTATTTTGTATTTTGTTGTAGCCATTTGTGGAGAGCTTATCTAAGTGTCCCAAACATGGTCTTCACAATCCTTTTAAATCTCCAGAAAGGTTGGAATCTTTGCATCTCAAATCTAATGTATATCAACACTTGTTAGTCATTTAACTTCCTTCTAACACCGTATGATTTTTTCTAAGTAACTCATAAGAAGGTGTTCTTTAGTTCTTTGAATTTAAAATTTTATACTTAACTTGATTTGAATATTATCACTGACTAGTATTCACTCGTGTTGTTGGCCTTGCAGGTTAAGTTAATGTTCTCATACTAATGAGAAAGAAGTACCAGATCGTTATTATGGTGGACCACAAGATTTTGAGAAGGTAAATTATTTGAATTTGGATTCATAATATAATTGATCTTGGATTGTAATTTTGACAGTTCATGTTTCACATTTCAGATTTCAGTCTGTTTCAGTTCTGATTATGATTTGACGGAACAAAGAATCAAAACGTGATAATACTGTACCAGTCTCGTTGATACTGTTAGCATTATACAAGAATGCATGTCGAAATACATCAAATTATATCTAATTATGCATTGTTGTGTTTCAGGGTTGACATACAATGGTAAAAGCTGCAAAGGTAAAGGGGGGACAGAGAAGGGCAAAAGGAAGTCTTGAAGTCTGTAGATGACAGGTACGTAACTTTTCTTGTTACGAACCCATGAATGCATAATGCCCTTGTAGACCCCATGTCTTATTCACTCAGTTTGCTTCCCTTTCTCTGTAATTTTGTCGTCTTTGATGTTTAAGTATGTACCATTTTGCTAGGTACTATCATGTTGAGTTAGGTCTTTGCAATATGTCTGTCTTTTTCCATATATAATTATTCATTTTTGTGTTTCAGGGTTTTCATACAATGCAGAGGAGTTGTGCTCGCCATTGATGCAGATGAGTTGGACTCGCCATTGATGAAGGATACAAACTTAAATTAACTTTCTTATTTTTTCTGTAGGTTTCTAAAGTAAGAGTATACATTGAAATGTTTGTAGTGTGTTCTAAATTTCTAAGTTAGAGTTGATATACATTTACATGTCTTTAGCTTCTTATCTGTAAAGCCATGGAATGGGTTAAGTTCCCTTCCTTTGTAAGATGTTTAAAACATGTATGAATGAACAATCTTTGTATGTGAATGGTTTTAGGAAATCAAATTTATGGCTCAGGGAATTACTGAATCAGACCAGGTCAGAGTCTGACTGACCTTGTTTTGACTAGGTCAACGACTGACTAGGTCAAAGTCAAGGTCGATCTTCTTTGACCTGGTCGTTTTTTTGACTTCGGTAAAAAAATCGCAACGGAAAATAGGACGTTGCATCCAAAAAATGGGCTGTAACGGGCCTCGAACCGTTGCATTTTCCGTTGCAGCCCATATTTCGCAACGTTAACAATGCCGTTTCGAAATTTTGTTACACCACCTTTTGGAACATCTGGCCACCGTTGCGACCAGGAATAACAACATACCTGGGTCCGTTCCGTCCAGCATAATATGGTGTAGTGCTCTTCCGCATTATATTGTCTCTGATCTATATAATAGAAGTAATTGCAAGTTTGTTGATTCATAACCTTTGAGTGAATCCGACTCTATTGAGATCTACGAGAACTACGTTCTTGTTACGGTTCGGTTCTTTGAACTATACTCAGGTTGTTGTTTGAATATTGATTTGTGAGATCGTTCAAACAACCATAATCAACTAGGTTCACGAAAACTAAAAGTTGGTGGTGTATCTCGGTATCCCCGCTTTTTCAATTACTAGCAATGCTAGGGTGCATGAAAGGTTTCCATATGAACTTGGCCCAATTCAGTTTAGTCATTTTATATCTGATTTTTTCAACAGCAACATAAGTTGTAAATTTACCTTTTAAGTTACCGCTCTACACCATTTGATCATCCCCTCCACTAACATCAGGTAATGAAATATTTGATATAACCTGCTGCAACTCCAAAGGCATTTGAAACTTTCCTTCATACAAGATATCTTTGACAGTCATCTTCAAATTGGAATTCACATAATCAGTAAAACCAACCTTATTCACCAAAGGCTCATCTCAAATCCAAATATCAAACCAAACTGAAATATTAACACCATCACCAACGCACCACCTGACATCATCCTTGAGCTCATTCCAAGCCCATTTTGAAAAGACGAGGGTACCGAGTACACCACCAAATCTTTCCGAGGTATATATATTATTGCTTGCAGTAAATATATAACAGAACAATACACAAAACAAAAATCACGCACACAAGATTTTTGTTAGCGGGGAAACTACAAACTCGTAGAAAAAAACCCGGGACCTCGTCCAGTTTGAATACTCTTAAGAATTAAGCCGCCAACACACCTATTCTCATGCTTCGGACTAGCTGGTGCAGACAATATGACCATAATACGACTATTAGTCACAAATATTTCCCTTCAGTATTCTTACGCCTCCATCTACAACAAGGTGGTCACACACATGTACTCCCTTAAACAAACAAACATCATTTAATGTCTTGCCTAAGAGTTGCTCCACAGCCCGTCGTGAAGACTATTGCTACCCGACCTCCAATCGGACGACTACAAACTTTACGGACAACAACCAAATAACGGCAGGTCAAACCACTAAATGATATCTTTGGAAACTTAACAGATATTTCATCGAAAGTCGTTTTACACCAAGAGAGAGGCTATTTAAGTGTACTTGGTAATAAACCCCCTCGAGATATCAAACAAGGTTTTGAAACCAAAACTCCCGAAAGAGAAACCTTGTCGTCCCAGTTGGAATCGAGCAATAAATGGATGCAATACAATATGTATAACCGTGAAGAACGATGTACCTGCAAAAATAAATCCAATAACAGTAATCTTGATTCCACTCAATATCTATAGTTTAGGCACACAAACCGAAAGCGGCTTGCTGACAAATCCAGGTTAATAGATACGAGTATGTCTTAATCACAATGAGTGAGAAGGACCATAGAATAAACAAGATCACAAAGTGTTTATATACGTGATAGAACATAACACAAGTACAATACAAAGAAGACTAGTAAACATAAACTAGTTTCTGTAAGAGGTACTTCTAGGTTTCTTGACCCCTAAGAGAAGACTTGCACTAATCCATACCGAAAGCAAAAGCTTAAAGGTAACTGAAAGGATAAGTGAATAATCCGAGCTTACTTTTCCAAAGAATGAAAATCGGTAGAGGGACAAAACTTTCAGGAGAGAAACCACTCCTATTTATAATGACTAAGGCTTAGCTTTGAAATGAGGCTAACTTAATTTCAGAAATATAATTAAAGTACATTCCATAACAATTCCGAAATTCTTCACATAGACTCATTACACTTAATAAGATCTAATAATTTAGCATTTTACATTAATGAAAAAGATATTCCATTAAATGTTTGACCACAAGCATTCAAAGCAAATAATACTCAAAAGATACATTTGGATATTTCATTAATTCAAAATACAATGCTTACCGAATATGCTCCCTGGGATATAGTTAAAATCAAAAACCGTGTCCTTGGTTTCGAAAATCTTATTAAGGTATCATTAGCTTTCAAATGTCGTCATCATCTTTGATTCGACATCACTTCCTAGTCTTTGCTGGACGGGCCAGAACGATCCTAGGTGGAAGTGGGATCAGGTCCAATGTGGCCATTCCGCATAAACGTATCATCGCAGACATGGACAAGCCTTGTGTGTTAAGCTTGAGTGAACATGTAGGTTCAAGGGACATTCTGAATCATACAAAAAGATATACCATTGAAAGTACGGTGTATGATTCTTCGAGTAATAGCAAAATGTTGAATCTCCTGAATTCTCGATTCCAATATAGATGATCACGTTAATGATATCCAAAAATTCAAATCAAATTATCAAAAGAGAAATCAATTGAATAGTTGATCAAGTAGTATATCCATACTAAGATCTAATCACGTACAATATTGATCATATCATGTGTCAACTTCAAACCATATTTCTGACGATGACTCAAACCAACTTAGTTGTACATTGAAGATGAACAAATTCAAACTTCAAACGGAGAATTAGAGTTTGAACTTCGAAATACACACTCTTTGATAACCAATATTAGGTTTCGAAATCTACATTCGGTTTGGCAGGAGCCAAATTTAGGTTTCGGATCCTAAAGTTCATATATGACTAAAACCGAATTATGGTTTACGAATTAAGGTTCCCAAATCAAGTTTCCATATAGCGAAACCTAAAGCTTGGTTTCGAAATCTAGATTCTGTTTAACAAAACCTTGGTTAAGGTTTCGAAACAAGAAACACATGTTAATCTCGTAACAAATGTTTGGTGTCGAACTTGAGAGTCCATGTGGTCAAGAGACGTTTCACCATCACACTTTTTTGTCCTTAATGACATGTTATATTTCCCGGTTCACATAAACCTTTAGGAAACCCTAGGCTCTTTACAGATCTTTTAGAACTCACATGGTCAAGACACATTGGTCTCGATTCTCAAGTCACTGTTAGCCATCATACATAGTTTCGAACTCAAGTTTTCTCATTGGTCACAACTTAGATTTAAGTTTCAGACCGAATAGCTTATGGATACAAAAACCATATTAAGGTTTCAAAATCAAAGTTAGTTTTACCAAAACCTACATTGAGGTTTCGAACTCTCAAAGTCCATAAGTTGAGATAACAGGAATATGGCTTCGAAATCTAAAAGTGTGATATGGCATTCTAGATGTTCATATGTAAAGAATCAAAATGATTCAACACTTCAGTAATTAAAGACAAACCATGATATAATATTCGAACTCAGGAAAACAGTATATCGATTCTACAAATCATAAGTGTGAGTCACGATCTCGATTACATTAGCACATACAAGTATGTACCAATCAATCCGACAGAGTCAGACAAGGTAAGTCGAGACACAATATTGTGATGGATTAAATCTCGTAATACTACCGAGACAACATCACAACTGCTATTATCCAACTCGCAGGTTTTAGGAAAAACCTTATATCACTTAGAGACAGAGAAGAAAAGAAATCTCTAAGCAATATGGAACGCCATAACTACAACAACAATATCGCAAGCGATAAAGTGGAGTTATATCTTAAGACACACTGATCACAAGTGATCAAGTCATAACGTAAAGCTCAAGCATTAAGTTATGTTTTTGTCTTTTGTAGCACAAGTGTAAAAGATAATGGAATCGCGTTATTTAGATTCACTAACCTCTTGAATGCGAAGCTGGATGTCTTTGTTTGCTCTTCAATCTTCTTTGACTCTTCAAATAATGATTCTAAATCCTACCAAAATCTTCCACAACCTAAAGCTAACTTAATGAAGTATTTACCTAATGTGTATTGCAAGCGGTCGAGTTTTGATCATTAAATTTGACAACTAAGCTTGACATACCAACAGTTAGTGAGGTTCACCGATCCTTCCTCTAACACATTTTAAGCCTGGCCAAACTTTAGACAGCTCCCATCTATCACTCCACCATTTTTGTCAGTATATTTGGCAACAAAGAATTTAGCCCAATCACCCTTGGACTGAATTAATCTCCACATCATATTCATAAGCAAAGCTTTATTAACAACCTCCAACATTTTAATCCCTAAACCCCTTTCTTACAGGGGTGCAGACCTTCTTCCAAGCAAGAGTTTTGAATTTCTTGGTCTCACCATCACCAGACCAAAGAAAGTTTCTTATAATCCTCTCACAAGTTATAAGGACAAAAGATGACTATTAATACACAGCCATATTACAAACGGGTACACTACACAACACAGATGACAAGAACCAATCTATCTTGAAAGGATAGGGGCTTACCCTTCACGTAGCAAGTTTCTTCTGGATGCTTTCAACCATTGGCCACACTAAAGCTTTCTTAACTACCATGATGCATAAGGACTCCAAGATATTTATCAGACTAGGATATACTAGGTGTTGAGATGAAGGCCGGAACTTATAGACTTGATATTATTTGGCCACACACACATATATATTCATATTTAGTATTGCATAAGTCACATAAAAAACAAATTAAGGAAAAACAATATCATGGAAAACCGAGACTTTAGTTAATGATTTATACACCCTTTTAAACTCAATTCCCTAGATCTAAATGTGTAGGAATCTCAATCCGGTCTTGATGTGAAGTAAATGAGAATTTATTGACTTTTGGCTAACTGTTAAACAAATTAGAGTACTATACCTTATATTATTAGCCGAATTTCATAGCAGTTCTATTAGTATAAGAATTAGGTTTCCTAGTTCTTCACTTTACTTAGGTTTACGCCAGCCCTAACTCATAAAGAGATTTTCGTATAACCTTGATCATATCTAAAGGAAGTCACTTTCTAGAGGACATATCGAACACTTAATCCTTTAACAACGGCTAAAAAAACTCCTAAGCCTGTAAAGGACGTCATCGAGGGGAATCAAGTGTGTAGGATCTTGCGAGATCCAAGAGTCGTAAGGAGTGCGGCAGCTGAATCGCTTGGAGAGCTTGATTCGACTCAATTACATTCCAGTCCAAAGTCTGATAATAAGATAGTGGTTGTAGCGGCTTAATATTGTGCGATGTTCAAACTAGACTAGGTCCCGGGTTTTTGTTTTCTTGATTACATTTTCCTCGTTAACAAAACTTCTGGTGTCTCGTGGTGCTTTAATTTCCGCATTATAACTCTCTGATCTATTATAATAAAGAAAACAAAAGGTGTACGTTACTATTAACCTGCAGTTAATTTTCAATCCTTTCGAAGGATTCACAAAGAGTTGTCTTTTCCGGAACTTATCTTTAAGATCTAACTCAGGTTAAGGAATTGAATATTGATTTTCAAGACCGTCCAATGCTCACTCGGTTCACGAACTAAAAAGTTGGTGGTCTATTTAGATACCATGTTTTTTCAACCCTTACGAAGTTTATGAGATTATCACGTAGAAGCAATAACACACTTATGCACAAAATAACATGTTTTATATCACGAAATTTTTCACATTCAAGTATGAATTACATGAGTAATTATCTGCATGAATATACAACTACGAACATCCAAAAAGGGAAACCTGGTTAACAAAAAGGGATATTACTAGTCTTCATCTCCTGATTTGTCCGTAGAACTTTCATCTACAAAAGCACTACGAGCAAACACACTTGTAGCAATCTCGTCATTAGGAATAATAAAGCCTCCAAATCAGCGACCAAAGCAGAATGAAGATTAGCATCAGAATGATCCTTAACCAAATTCTTACAAAACCTCGAGATAGCAATCCTGAAGTGCTGCTCAGCAGAGGTCTCGAAGGGAGGCACCCTTAGCAGATTTAGATCGGATCTTGCGAGGCACAACCACAACCCGAGAATCAGAAGAAATATATAACATAAGATAAAGGAAAAGCTCTCACTCAAAAAGAAAAGAGCGGAAGTTACATTTCCTTTCCCTCTATGACTCTTACGCTTTCGAGTATCCGAAGAGTTAGAAGATACATGCACAACTTCATCAACAACAGTAGGAGAAACAACAACAAATTCAAAAGCGCATGCAAATTTCGCTTGTCGCTCCGCGGGAAGTCAAAGCACGGAATCCATAGCCCTAGCAACTGCAATGGAAAAAGTGTCCCTACGAGGAAGGCGATAATAATTGCGCAACAAAATACGTTCGGAACGAAGATATGGAGTGATCTCCACATGGGCATAATCAACTACGACCAACACCATAAAACTAGGTACCGCGCACAACGAAATTGACTTTTTCAACGTTGCTGTAACCATTGTTATCCTTCGTATTCGCATATTCAGCACAAAGATGAAGGGAATCCGGACCATATGCAAAGCAACAACGATGACATCATCAATAACTTCGTTAAACATCTCAACGGAATAGTCACCATACTACTGCAACCTTCACTGAAGAACCAAACGACAAAGCAACTAGAAGTTACGATAATACTGATTATAAGCAAGCTTGACCGGTCGATGACGAATGACGTAGACCAAGGATCATCCAGATCATAAAGAGGCATCGTAAACCCATTTTGAGATGCGCTCAACATAAAAAACCATTGGTTTCATCAAACTGTAAGTTCTGCACCAACACATCAAGAAATTGGAACATCAATACTCGAAATGGAAATCTTCTGGACTTACACTAGCCTTACGGTAGATTTTATCCAAAAAACCAGGTATAGCAGAAGGACAAAGGTTCGCATGATTCAATGGACTGGCCGAAGGAGGGACGAGAAAAAAAAAAAGCTGCAATTGAGAAGACAAAATCAAATAATGGAGTTATCATTTTTCATAAAAAGTGGGGGAAGAGGAAAACCGTTCTTACCTAACGGATCATCCAGGCACATACGAAAGCGTTCCAAAATCAATTGGAATTGCGGATCCTGATGAACGAAACCAGGAGGATGAAAATCGCCTTCATTTTCATTATGTAAAGTGTTTAAGAGATTTTAGATCCGAGAAGATATATCGAAATAATAGTACGAGCACCAGTAGCGGGAGAAGAAAAACTCATAGTGACGCAGTGGAAAGAAACCAGAAGACAAAAAAAAAAAAAAAAAAAAAAACAGAAAAAATAATATATATCGGAGATCTTACCTTGCACTATAAAGTTGCGACAGTCTAAGTTTTCAGCAAATGACGGTTCCCGAGGAGGAAAATGAAGATAGAGCAAGTGCAGAGTCAAAAGAACGTCCCATCTGAATGGTCGTAAAGACATGCCCATTCCTTTTATTCTTAAGAAAATTTGGGCAAAATGTGGAGACCATATTCCATATGTATCATTAGGCCCGTAACCCGGACCACACCGGACCACACCATAGAGCTTAGGATAAATAAGAGCGGAGGGATTAACCTCCGCTCTCTAACGAATATAAAGGACATAATCGGACCAACGGAGGGATTAGCCTTCGCTTCCTCACCAATGTGACCGACATAGCCGGACCTTCCTATCTGAGGCTTCCGGAGGCATTGTTTGTAAACTGACCTATTGGTCTGGCCTACTAGCACCGGATCACTTAGGGACCTATCTTCAGTGATCCCTATAAATATAGAACCCGACCTATGAAGAGGGGATCCCCAATTGTTCATATCAATACAATGATTCACATCTACCTTGTCTTCTTTACTTGTGTTAGTGGTTGTGTTGTTAGTATTTCTAGCAACTACATCAAGCACAAACGATTACAAAAACACAAGAAAATAAATCAAACTCACAAGACATAATATTTATAGTGGTTCGACAATATCTATACAACATGTATGATCTTTCATACTTGACTTTAAGTCGCACCAACTCAAATCCACTAAGAACGAACCAATTACAAACATAGAACACCTTCGCAGCAGTCCAACAACATATAGGTTACACCGTATCAATTAACCGAGACGATCACCTTGTCTCTTTCTCCTCACCAATATGCACTCATCATATTTTTTATTTGTTTTACCTTCTTTCCGGTCCAAAACTTTGTGGTATCTTCCTGTCCAATAGACTACTCGGTATACTGTTATTAATTAGACAAGCAACCACCTCTGTTGTATGTGCCTAGAAGGTCTCAAGCAAACCAGACTGCAAATCTCATGCATCTACCACGTAAAATTATCACTGTAACACATAATCAGTCACAAGGACTTTACATTTGCCACACAATCTCCATAACCTCTGGGACTGTTATTGCAATCCTGGATCTGCCACTGTGACAAAATATATGCATGCAGATGCTAAATCCGTTAAGCGATCCAAAGTACCAAAAGTATGTCTCATGATTGAAATTTGTTTATTATAGCTAGACCCAAAGTCTACTTTGCAGGCAAAAATTTCTTTGTAACTTAAATTTACCCCGAGACTCAAAATAAGCCTCGCTTCGCGTGAACCGAAAATTACTTGGTGATCCCAAATGTCCGAGCAACCTAAATCTATACACTACCATATACTAATTATTACGACTTAATATTCGTACGTTATCTTAAACTCTGTTATTTTTTTTATTTTTTTTTGATGAACGACACACTTCATTAAAACTAAGAAAGCAGAATACAATTGTGTCCAAAGAGCTTCACACCAGCTTCCGCTCTAACAAAACACTTAGCAGACTCCGATAAGGATTCCGTAGAGAAACTAACAACACATTTATACCTAGCCTCCTTGGCCAGTCTATCTACTAACTTTAAACACACTCTGTTTTTAAATTGAAAGCAAACATTACTAAGAGACTTAAATTGCAAACAAGCATTTCCTAAATTCCCATATGCTCTCCAGTTTAAAGAGGAAGAAGACAAAGGAAGATCATTGACGTAGTAGACCAGATTCTTGCAATCATTGAGGATGATCACTGCTGACAGATTTTTCTCTTTTATCCACGTCTGAACTTCAAGGAGAGCTTTAGCTTCTGCATCTAGAGGGCAGGAGGCTCTTCCTGACCCAATCCTGCATTCTCTTCTACAACCTGTATTGTCCGAAAGCGTAATGGCAAATCCCATAGAAAAGTTAGATTTATCAAAAGCTGCATCAAACATAATGGTCCAATCATAATCATGGTGATCCACTTCCTGAAATTGTTTAGAGATATTCTGCATAACATTACTGTCAGAATCACACAAAGACATGTTCTCATAGTCCCTATAAACCTGGGTAATCAAATCAGATGGCGAAGGCACAAGGTTCCTGTGTATAATTGCATTTCTATATTTCCATATTGCCCAGGGAATGAGTGTAATTTTCTGATGACAATCATTTAATCTGTTATCAAACAGCCAGCCAGAGAACCAGTCTATGATGTCAATGCAGTTATTAAGGTTTTTCATTAATAAAGAAAAGGCAAACCAAATAGCTTTGGTGAAGTTACAGTTGACAAATAAATGGAGCTCATCCTCTAGAATATCATTATTACAGAATCTACAACAAGGGTAATTGTTCTTATTAATTTTATATATTCTATTCCCTAATGGTAGAACTCTAGACAATAATTTCCAGCAAAACATTTTAACTCTAGGTATGAGTTTAAGCTTCCAGAGCTTAATCCACAACATGTTGTTAGTCTGATCAGAACTATAGTCAGTTAAGAACTTATAAGCAGATTTAGTAGTGCACTCACCAGAGGGGGTAGAGAGCCATCTAAGTCTGTCTTCATCATTTGTGTTTGTGGTGATAGATAAAATTTTGTTACGAGACTCCTGATCAATATATTTTTGAATGGTTTCCATGTTCCATTCACCATTATCATGCATTAACTTTCATAGGCGTTCCTTCATCTATTACTAATGGAAACAAAGTGTTATCTTGCTCAGGGAGCCAGAAATCCTCCCATATATCAATAGAAGAACCATTATTTACTTGCCATACATGATTTTCTTAATGACCTTTAAGCCTTTTAGAATACTAGCCCAAATCCAGGATTTGTTGTATTTCCTATATTTTTTAAGAGGGTTATTATTCTTAAAATATTTACACCTTAAAATGATGACCCATAGTTGGTCTGGATTAGTTAACATTCTCCAAGCTAAACGAGTTAGGAGGGAGATATTATGTTTATGAGGACTTCTAATTCCTAGCCCTCCATTTTCCTTGCTAGTACAAATGCTGTCCCAGGATTTAGTGAAGATGCAATGCTTTGGATCTTTTTTGCTCCACCAGAAATATCTTTGAAGATAATGAGTCTTATTCAGGATTTCCTTTGGAAAAGATAGGCATTGCATATGATATGTTGGGTATGAACTTGTAGAGGATTTGATAAGAACAGTTCTACCAGCTTGTGGTAATAGCTTGTTCTTCCATCCCTGCAAAGAATTGTAGTATCTGTCTAATAAAGGTTCAAAGTTATTAGTTCTTTTCTTATCAAAAAACAAAGGAGTTCCTAAGTATCTATCATTTTTAGATATTCTTTTAACCTTAAGGACTCTAGCTATTATTTTACAGTGTCTATTATGTAACTTAAGAGAGAAATAAACTCCAGAATTTTGCAGGTTAACAACCTGACCCGACATCTCTCCGAAGATGTTAAGGGTATCCATCAGATTCTTTGCTTCTCTGATATTTGCTTTTGTAAAAAAAAGCAGTCATCAGCAAAGAATAGATGGGATATTGCTGGAGCTTTTCTACTGACTTTGATTCCTGATATCTGACCATTCCTTTCAGCTCTAAACATTAACCTAGAGAGAATTTCCATCACTAATATAAAAATGTAAGGAGAAAGAGGATCTCCTTGCCTAAGTCCTCTTTCAAACTTGAACTGATCTCATGGAGATCCATTAAGAAGAACAGAAAAGGAAGTAGTGGTGATACATTGCATGATTAACTGACACCACTCTTCACAGAATAATAACACATAGGTAATTGTGTTTGGAATAAGACAAAGGGTAAAACAAGAAAAAACATGGAAAATTATGACTTCAAAAATGTTTTCTTAATCTAAGAGAATTGGTCCCTCTGCCTATATAAAAGAAACGGAGGAAGTAAAATTTTCTCTATAAAGGACCATTCCACCCTGTCGAATGTCTTAGAGAGATCAATTTTAAGAGCAAGGAACCCATTCTTATTTTTAGATGTTTTCATAGTATGTAGAAGTTCATGTGCAATAATTATATTATCATTGATCTGCCTTCCAGATATGAAGGCAGATTGATTTCGAGAAACTATTCTGTCTATATATGGTTTCATTCTATTAGATAGTATTTTAGAAATTAGCTTGTAAGTAGTATTACTTAAGCTAATTGGTCTAAAATCAGATGGGGAGGTTAGGTTCTGAACCTTAGGGATCAGAGTAATGAAGGTATAGTTCAAGGATTTTAAGATATGTTTTGTTCTGAAAAAATCCTGAACTGTATTCACCAAATCATGTCCAACAGTATCCCAATTATGACTGAAGAATCCTGGGGGATAGCCATCAGGGCCTGGTGAGCCCCACTGGTTCATGCTTTTTAAAGTTTTTTTAATCTCCTCTAAGTCTGGAGTTCTCATCAGGTTGAGATTATCCTCATCAGGTTGAGATTATCCTCATCAGTAATGCATGGTTGAATGATATCACATAGAATATCATCATGAAAAGAACCACCAGATTTTCCTATGTCAAGAAAGTGACTCATTAACAGGTTATTAAGTTGATCTTTATCTTCAATCCAAAGCCCAGATTTGTCCCTAAGAGTATGTATGTGATTTATTCTTCTCCTATTGGAAGCACATTGGTGAAAATAAGTTGTGTTCAAGTCATATTCTTTCAGAAACTTGTCCTTAGAGAGGAGATTCCAGTAATCTTTCTCTCTTTTGTACCAAGTATCTAAAAGTGATTGTGTTTCTTTTATTTCCTTTACTGGTAAAGGATTTCTTTTATGTAATTTTTCTATTTTTTTATTTAACATTTCAATGTTGCTAAAAATGTTCCCAAAAACCTTTTTATTCCATTCTTTGAGAACATCACTTAAACTATCTAAATTACTTTCTAGTTGGAAAGCACTGGAACCCGGGATTACATCACTCCAATTATCTTTCACAAGTGAGAGAAGACCTTCATGATCAATCCAGGTTCTAAGTACTTTAAAAGGTTTACGAGCAACCGTGTTAACTGGTTTAGGAATTAGTAGGATAGGAGTGTGGTCTGAGCCAACTCTAACTAAATGTTTCACTATAGCATTAGGGAAAATGTCAGTCCAACTTGTAGAAGCAAGCACTCTGTCAATCCTCTCTTTAATGTTTTCCATTCCTTATTTATTATTTGACCAAGTAAAAGGTATACCTAGATATCTAAGGTCTATAAGACACAATCTATTAATGCTATCATGGATATACTTAACAACAACAGAGGTTTCACTATTACGTCCTTGCTTATCTTGAATATGAAAAAATAAAGTTTAGGTCACCAATAATCATCCAAGGATGAGAGTTTTGGTGACTGAACTCGCATATCCAGTCCCATTGCTCAATTTTCTGATGAGAATAATGGGCACCATACATACAAATGAGTTTCCAATTATTATTATAATTATCTAAAACATCAAACAAATATATATTGTTATAAACTCTATTATTGTACTATACAAAATATACACTATAATTTTAAATCTAGCCATGTAACTTGAACGTCTGATATTCAAAAATTTGTCTCCAAACACCAGAAATTTATCCAGTGCAAATTCAGATAATGTTCTAGTTATTGGTTATACAATACCTTACACTCGGGCTCCCATAACACACGAAGTTGAAAGTCATTACAAAACTTTTGCACAGTTGTTGCTAGTAATTTACCGCTGGATAATGCCGAGACCTTAATTCACAAAAGATTGAGTTTTGATCGAACACAACTTACAATCAAAACAAAATTACTACACAGTCACCAAAATCCACATAAAACAAAACCGGATACCGTCCCCAAGTAAATTGGTGAACTAAAATCAACTCTTGTCTCACCCAAATAATTCAATAGGAGATGGACCACTGGGTTGCACTGACACGCCTAATTTAGTACCGTGTCCACGTCAGACTCGCGTCGACTTTTGGACGCGCGAGTCTCCGGGTTAGACACATCAGTGACGTCGTATGTATATGTAACACATGATTTAATACGAATGTCTGTTAATAATACCAAAATTTTCAATGCAAACATTATTATACCCATATGTATGCTCATTCATTTAATGTATTTAGATTTATCGACAATTTAGCAGCATTATTGAGATGTCATATTTATAATATCTATATTTTAGTATGAAATATCATTGATTTCATAACATGTCCGCGTCCTGTTGATTTTGACAACTTACCGCGTCCGCGTCCGTTGTAGTGTCGTGTCCGCGTCTCCGCGTCTGTGTCAGTGCAACCCAGATGGACCGCCTTGTATGAAAACCACTTTTAACCCGCATTAGCACAAAGTCGGTGGTTTCAAGGCCTATCCTCTCCACCAACAAAACTTTCCATTCATCCACCCCATCATTCCACCACATCTCCAGTAAACTTTTGATCGATCTCTACACAAAACATTGGGCTGAAATATCAAAACCAATGTAAAAAAACTGATGGAGAAAAGTGAAAACCTTGTTGTTCTTTATTGCATCAACCACTTCTAAATCTGTCCTCCATTAATTCCTGCAATTCCCTTTTCTCAAAGCTGAACCGTGCAAACCCTCTACGTTGCATAATTCACAACACCCATTATTTTCATATTACAGTGATGAGGGCACAGAAGAAGCCAATCCAAGCTGTAGCAACATGGGTAAGAAGACAACCACCAAAGGTGAAGGCTTTTTTAGCCGTGGTATCGGGAATGACTGCTCTTGTTTTCTTGAGATTTATCGTAAACGATCACGA
>JAJJMA010075324.1:0-11763 GCA_023529015.1 Papaver nudicaule
CCGTCGAAGCATATGTAGACGACATGCTAGTTAAAAGTAAACAAGTCGGCACTCATGTGAGAGATCTAAGAGAAATACTGGAAAAAATGCGACAGATCAACATGAAGATCAACCCAGCAAAATGCATCTTCGGGGTGACCTCCGGAAAATTTTGGGGTATATAGTTACAAAAACAGGTATCGAAGCGGACCCACTAAAAGTACAAGCAATCCGAGAAATGCCATCGCCAACAACTATAAAAGACGTACAAGCTTTAAACGGAAGATTGGCAGCTCTTGGCAGATTCATTGCGCGATCTTCGGACAGATGTAAAGACTTCTTTAGCATCTTGAAAAAGGGAGAACAATTCATGTGGACAGACGAAAGGGAGGCCGCGTTTCAGGGGATCAAAAATTACTTAGCAAGCTTGCCAGCCCTGCAGCGCCCAGAGAAAGATGAAAATTTGAAACTCTACATAGCCGCAAATAAAGACGCCATCAGTGCAGTACTAGTAACAACTAAAGAAGAAGAGAAGCCAGTATACTACATTAGTAGGACCCTTTTTCCAGCCGAGAGAAATTACACAAAGTTGGAACAGCTGATCCTCGCGCTAGTAGTAGCAAAACAAAAGCTTCGGACATACTTCCAGGCTCACAAAATAATTGTGCTAACAAAAACACCAATTGAGTCAGGACTGAAAAACCTCCAGGCAGCAGGCAGAATTGCAAGATGGAACGCTCAAATTGGACAATATGATGTGGACTACGAAATCAGAACGGCATTAAAATCACAGATCATCGCAGACTTCCTAGCTGAGTTCCCAATTGAAGAAGACTACAAAGAAGAGCCAATCCTGGGAATCAAAGACGACGAAGGGCCTGACGACCTGCTACAACAGTGTCATCCTCGGAGATGGGAAGTCTTCATTGACGGTTCGGTAAATAGCGATGGCCGAGGAGTGGGCATAGTCTTCACATCACCTGAAGGAAAGCGCACCGTGTACGCGCTTCGGTTGGAGTTCGAAGCAACTAATAACGACACCGAGTATGAAGCAATGATTCATACCTTAAAACACATGATCAACATTGAAATTCAGGAGGCACGAATAACGACGGACTCACAACTAGTAGTACGACAATTGGATGGAAGTTACCAATCCAATGACTCGCTATCCAAATACAAGAAATTAGCAAGAAGGCTCATGACAAAAATTCCGCATCTCAAAATTCAACACATTTGCAGAAAGGATAATAGGCATGCGGACGCTTTGGCATTCATTGCCTCAAAAGTAACAGATCAAAATATAATCTCCATCGAAATCGGAAGGATAAAGAAATCGTCAATAGCAGTCGAAGAAGGGGAACGGGTGATGGCCATTCAAGAAGAGTACGATGACTGGAGGGTGCCCATAAGGAAATACTTGGAGAACAAGGAATTGTCAAGCAACCCACTGGAAGCACACAAAGTAACCAGTAGATCCCCTAACTACCGACTCATAGATGGGGTCTTACATCGACAATCATTCTTGGGACCACTATTAAGGTGCGTCCACCGAGTAGATGGCATAGCACTAATGAAAGAGCTACACAGCGGAGAAGCAGGAACCCACAGTGGTGCACGAGCACTCGCACAACGAACCAAGGCTCAGGGATACTATTGGCCATACATGCAATGCTGATGCCAAAAGCATCTCTCAAAAGTGTGACCCCTTCCAAAGATTTGCTAAACGAATCCATGCACCAGCAACAAACTTAAATTCAGTGTTGAGCCCATGGCCTTTCGCCAAATGGGGGGTAGACATCGTCGGCCCATTTATTCCCAGAACAGGATAAAGAAGGTACATCATAGTTGCAACCGACTACTTCTCCAAATGGATCGAGGCAAAAGCTCTAAGGAGTCACACAGGACGAGAAGTGTTTACCTTCTTCTGGGAGAACATATTCTGCCGATTCGGAGTACCAGCGGAAATAGTCTCGGACAACGCCCAAGAATTCCTCAGCGCCGAGGTTAAAGAGTTGTTAAATCAATACAATGTAAGGCTAGGAACCTCGACGCCGATATATCCTCAAAGTAATGGCCAAGTAGAGGCGACAAACAAAACAATAGGGGATAACTTGAAAAAACGAGTATTGCCCCACAAAAAACAATGGTGCGAGCACCTACACAACGTACTATGGGCATTCCGAACCTCCCAAAGACGAGCAACGGGAATGACTCCTTTTCATCTAACATTCGGGACTGAGGCAGTATTGCCTACAGAAATAATGATACCAACGGATAAATACAAAGCGTGGGAACAAAACCTGTCGGCAGATTTAATATATGTAAAATTGGACGACCTCGAAGAAGCAAGAGAGGAAGCTCGACAACACATCATCAACTACCAGAAAGGGGCAGCCCGAGGATACAACAAAAAAGTAATCGAAAGAGAGTTCCATCCTGGCAAACTTGTACTACGAGAAATACCGCCGTACCAAAAAGGAAACGCAGGAAAGCTGGAACCAGTCTGGGAAGGGCCGTACAAAATCAAGCAGAAGGCAGGAAAAGGAGCATACAAGCTAATCGACGAAAAGGATGGCCTGGGACTTGGCAATGCATGGAATGCAAAATATATAAGAAAATATTATACATAAGAATGTATGAGTATCCTCGAAATAAAAGAAAATTTTCTACATACTACACGGCAGGCACGCCGAATCAAACTCCAAAAGAATGACCCCGTCTAAATCAGGCTTCAACGCCACCAAAACAGGTCGGCTATAACGCCATATCTCCTCTAGTGCCTTGTCGCAAACAAAAAAGGCTCTAACTCCAAGGCAAAAACGCCAAACAATCAAATAAAAGACCTCGAAAAGAAGGCACAGAGCTGATGCTCACATAAATCGTAAGGGCCCTACGAGTTATGTGACACAGTCCTCTACCCACAAGACACCCCGTTAGCGGTGGACACTTTGAATCAAGGCTATATAATCTGATGATACATTCGTGCCCACTACCAAACGACTATGAGGACCTCTTTTTCTGAGGTGTCGAGGGGACAATAAATGGGATTAACATCTACCAATAGCGGTGGATGGAACCCCGAGGCAGCTACTTCGCTCTCAAAACAAGCAACGAAGTACGCAGCCGAGGGACCCCTCTACAAAACTAAGTCTCAGGGGGGGCTGTTAAAGATTTGGATGGGTCGAACTTTAGGCCGCGATAAGAGAAAAGTGCCATGTCTAAGCTCCAGCCTTGACCGGCACTCCCCCATCGTGTTACTTTATTATTGAGAAACGGGGCATCCATTATAAGCTCCTGCATTTACTTAGGATAAAAACAGGTTACCAGGGCGCCATCATGCTCTCTAGGAAGATAAGCAAATATCTTCGGTACCTACCTAATGTACTAAGGCAAAGCGGATGCCTACGCTATCAATAGCCAGTATTTGCTTGAAACCAGTGCAAGTAACTTAAAGCCTTTGGGAAGGGTGATCTGTAAGCCCCCACTAGCTTGGTTCACTATCTCCTACATCGAAGTAAGCCCCGAAGTTGCACCTCAAGTAACCATAACAGCCAATAAAGCAAAGCAATGACAGATAAATACACACTTTGAAAATAAAAGTTCAGAAGCAACAAACTCCAACAAGTCGCATACAAATATAAATAAATAAGGGAAACAGGGGCAAGGCATCTTCTACTTAAACAGTCTCAACAATCTCCTTGATGGCAGCATCCTCCCTAGAAACAACATCGGGACAAGCCTGAGAAACCGAAGCCTTCGGATCATCACTATCCTTTATAGGTGAAGCAGTAACCCTCGGAGTACTAGCAGGTCGGCCAGGAACTTCGACATTAATCTTAGAATCAGCACAAGAGGCATTAACATTCTCATCCTCCTTAATCGCCTCACCCTTGTCCTCACTCGGATTCTCGACCAACAATCCATCATCATTCCTCTCATCTTCACCATCAGCTTCGCTATTTTCACTACCCATCTCCTCAAAATCATCATTTTCCCTTGCAGCCTGCAGTTGCGCTACTATCGCCTTGACATCTGTGGAAGGAAGAAGTCCCTTATCGGACTCTAGGGAAGCATCAGGATCATTCTCGCCATTACGGTAGTGGGGAGGCCGCATGCCGAAATCCGTAAAGAAAAACCGACCGTGTTGACGGTTGAACAAGGCCGTTCGACTAGCTTCCCCGTTGAATGATCTCGGAGCTTCAACATTTCCTCGTTAAGCGATGCAAGCCTACCATCCTTCTCTTCACAAGCACCTTGCGAAAGGCTGAGCTCGTTACCCTTAACATTTAACTCGGCACTCAGCTTCGAAACTTGCTTTTTCTCAGCTTCCAATTCTTGTGCATAGCCATCTTGCTCCTTAACAACAGCTTCCAGGCGCTTCTCCAATTCCTCCACACTCTTAGAAAGCTCACTTTTCTCCTGCTGAAAAGATCGAATGTCCGCATCAAGACGGGTAATTTCAAGACCTCGCGCATTAGCTAGGTCCAGCAGGTACATTCCATGATGCCTTTGCTGCAGAAAAAAGGCAAACAAAAAATCAATGCACGAAACATACGATATGCAAAGGATAACTTAAAACAAAAACACACTTACAACTTCAATAAATGCTTGATGCTTGGGAGCTGCCGAGGCAAGAACTTCTCTATCCCAATCACCAGAAAAAACTTGAGAAAGAAACTTAGCTACTGAAGGATCCAGTGGATTTTTCAAGGGATCCCTAGCATACGCTTTCAAATGGTCGGAAAGGTCTTCGGCATAAGGACCAGGAAGGGAACTTCGTTCAAGGAACTTTTGAGCCTCCTCCGCCGAGCAAGGCCTCCGTGCAAAACTAGCGGGAGCTGCGATTACGCCCGAAGCAGATCGAGAGGATTGACCCAATGAAGCATCCACAAGACGGTCGTTGGAACCATACTCATTAAAATCCACTCCAGATGGGTAAGGATCAGCAATTCTGGCATCAGGGAAAACAGGGGCAGCGGGCCCCTGCACTGACACAACAATTTGAGAGCACGTCGCCGAGGCAGCCTCCCGAAGAACTTGCTCATTCGAAGGCCCCCTTTTCAACCTTTTCAAAGATTCCACCCCCTCATCTTTGGTACCTTCACCATCGACACTCCCACGGACGTGGCGGGAGCTTGTAAGCCTTTGCCAACAGTCCTGGTAGTAGGTCCCTGCGAACCTATGGTTCGGGAAATAGTCTTCACAAGCTTCTTTTTTACACCACCGAAGGCAGGCTTCTCCCGATTCGGATCACACATCGAAAATTTCATTACACCATCGTTAACCAGGAGCACTTCACCCTGCTGAAAAGTAGTCAACTTGTCAGGTTCTAAACAGAGGCAGACATCCATACCCATTGAATAACTGAGGCATGTAGTGTTTTTCACCTGACCACCTTCCCCCTTTTCAGCAACCAACTTCGAAGGTTCTTTCCTCTTCCTTGAGTCATTGGCTTGCTCCTGAGCTTGTGGATTTTTCAGCTTCTCCTGCTCAGACTTCTGAAAAGAAGACCACATAAGTAAACGACCAACAGAAAATGAGTTAAAAGATGTATATATTTCGTCATACCTTTTCCCTGAGAGCAATTATCTTCTCCCGGGACTTCTTGCGCTCCTCTTCGGAGAAATGAATCTTGTAAAATTCAACAATAGAGAACTTATGATCATCTTCAAACTTTGTTCGTTCGACCTTCTTCTTTTCATCTTCGTAGCCAAAAAGAACGGGACCTTCGATAAGCACGGGCTTCGAAAACCATACCTCGTCACTAGAATGACGAAGAAGTGTATTCGTTTTAGACCCAGAAAGATCCACGTCACCCAGAACGTGCGAAGAATCGGCTACTTTGCCAAGGTTACACTCCAGGGAGCCTTTTGTTTAAGCAAGCTTTTCTCCACCTTATAATATTTAAAGAAATTCTCAGCAGACCAAAAACTTGGAGGACGCTTGAGTTCCTCAGGAAGCTTATCATAATAATATGATTTGCCCTCCGAGCGAGCCACCCACTCCCGAATAACTCGAATAGAGTTCCCATTCAGTTGCATCACACCGCAGGGAGGACTAATTTGAGAATAAATTTCATAAAAGAGAGGATTCACGGGATCATACAACGGAATCGGAAGGCCGGCACCAAGCTGCTCGCTGGAAACAATCAACCTCCTATCACTACACTGATGAGAAGAAAGCAACTCAGGAGACAGATTGACCTTGCCCAAACTCCGGCAAGGGAAAAGATTCGCATCAAAACCATAAATCTTGGCTCTTTCTTCCCAAGAGAGTTTTTGAGGATCTACCATCTTCCGGGGAAACTCACCACCAGACAGTGCACTCTTTTTAGGGGCCTGACAAACAAAAGAAAACTTAGAAGAAGAACAAGCAAAGAAGAATATAAGCAATTGCAAAAGCTCACCATGAATAAAGTAGCAGGTCGGCAAAGGGAAGCAGTTAGAGAGGTCGAGAATGCTAAAGATATTGCAGAAGGCTACAGAAGGAAAAGAGAGGGCAAACAAAGTTTAAATAAGAAGACACAAGATCGGCGCAGCCGGTAAAAGGTAGAAAGGGCGAAGATTTCAAAATCATTAAAAGCGACATGTGTCAGCTAAGGAAGTTAAAATACCGGACACGTGTCAAAAAGGTCAAGGTCCAGGGTAGTTTTCTTCTCCGAACCTCCTCGATCTTCGGACAAAAAAAGAGGCAAACTATGGAGGGTAAAACCCCTCGGGACACGTGTCAGGGATCTAAGAAGCATGGTCGCGCCAGAAGAAGTATCGGCGAAGCCTCGGGACCAAACCAAAGAGGGTGAGACCGAGGACACCGAGAGAAGAATCAGAAGAAAGGGATTCGGAATCCGCCCCAAAGGACCGAAGCCCCAGGGCCATCTTCGGAGTGCCGCCGAAGGAACCGCCTTACTCGACAAGGACTGACACCACCACGATTGAGCCCCTTGTCTTAATAGCTGTAAACCACCCAAGCTCGGCCTATATAAGGCGAGCTTGGAAAACATTGTAAGGGTTGGAATCTTTTGGGGTGTAACCTAAGCGGCAAGAGAGGGATTAGGTCTGTATCTCCTCTAGCTCCTTAGGATCATAATCCATGCAGTTGCAACAATGAAATAAATACAAATCTTCATACGTTTAGTCTTCTGATTAATGTCTTTTACATATCTTCGGTATTGTTCTTGAGGTCTATGTACCTTGAATCGTGTTTGAATGATTGTGTGTGTGAGTGAGATCTGAGGGCCATAGAACATCATGTACCTATGCAGATTTTCTACTCATACAGGCAACATTCCCCAAAAATTTGACATAAGTTAAACTCTTGTGTGACTTCCTATTCGCAATATACATTCATTTCTGTATAGAATTTGTATAGATATGATAATCTGAAAACATTTGCAAAGTCAATTATGATAATTGAAAAACAAATCTCTCTGCATTGGTTCGTTGAAGGTTTGGCTTCGTCTGCTTTGGATTTATCTTTTTTTTTAAAGCCTATGTCAAACTTTCTTCAACTGCGTACGATGTCTTATATATATGTTTGAATAAAAATCTTGTTGAGCCTTTAATTAAGTCTTGTTGAGCCTTTCATATATGTATCCATACTCTTTTTCATGTATCTACATGCATAATTGGGATGTCTTTGTACTCTTCTTGATGTCTCTATACTCTTCTACCATCACCAAATGTGATATACACATAACTCATTGTTAAACCTTGAAAAAATGGGGCAGATTTGACAATGAAGAACCAAATTAATCAACTAAAATCAATTGAATAATAATTTTATTATTGATGATCAACATCGATCATGGAACCAAAATTCGTAGTACATCACTTGGATGCCTTTGTGTTTGAGTGTCGTATTAATATCAATTATCAACCTTAATAATTCATCGCATAGGTATTCCACATTATTTTATCTTGTCAATTTATCCAAAAAGAACTTTATTTTTGTTTCCAACTGCTCCATCACATACTTCTTCCTCTAGTATTTCTTTCCATGCTGCCATTTTCCACTGGGTAATCTCCTTATTGAATTCCAGGATTCAAAAAAAAAATGTGCAATCAAACATATTGAATTACTCTCGCTTTCAGACATTTAGCGAAACATCACCTAACAATCGAATATGGATGCATCAACTATTTTTTGGCTATAAATTTTGAATCCTTTATAGTACATCCTTTGAATCAAATCTATGGTAATCAAATTCAATTTCATCTAGATAGATTCCAGTATGTACCTTCATATTATGTAGCTTCTCCTGACTACCCTTAGTTTAAAATACCTCTCTTCCACATTATCTCCCAAGAAAACCACCATACAACATGTTTTATATACAAAATGAATTAAGCTTGGAAGTGAGGCTTTTCTTTTTACTTGTCAAAAGGGGGTGAATGTGGTCTTTTGGAGAGGGTTTATGTGTCTTTTGGAGATGTTTGTTGGAAAGGGTTTAACTTTGTGAATCAAAAAATACGGAGAGGTGCGTATTCCGAATAGTTTTGTACATGACATGGCACTTTTGTGGCGATGATTTGTCAAAAGTTTATTACATGGCATCACCACAATTCAGAATGATTATGGGGATGTCATATGACACTTTTGGGGTCTCTCACTATATAGAAAGATTTAATATCAAGAATAAGATTCCGATTTACACCATCTGTCGAGCATTAAAGAACGTCGACCATGTGTAAATTATTGGGCGAGTATTCATGAAAAGTTCTGCATTGACACCGGTAACCCAGATAATCGTGATGAAGCTGGATTGTTATGTCGATATGTAAAAATAAGTAAATAAGTTGATCGATTTGTAGCTTTAACAGACAATATAAATCGAGTTTGAATTCGAGGTGAAACTGATGTTGCAGTTGTAGGGAGAGCTTAAGAGGAATGCAAAGGTGGCAATAATTAAATCATGTTAAAAGATCATTTCGACGCACTGAAAAAGCAGGGGTACCGAAATACACCACCAACTTTTTAAGTTCGTGATTCTATGGTAGATTTGGACGATCTAAAAAATCAACATTATCTAAACCGTTAACCTGAGTTGAATCGTAAATATCAATTCCAACAAAGAAAAGTCTTTGTGAGTCCCTCAGAAGGATTGGGAGTTAACTGCAGGTTAATAACGTACAACTTGTGTTGCTTTAATTATATAATATAAAGCACACAAGACACCAGAAGCTTTGTTAACGAGGAAACTGCAATCCAACAGAAAAACTCAGGTTCCTAGTCCAGTTTGAACACTGCACAGTATTAAGTTGTCTACAAACACTAGCCTACTATCATACTTCAGACTGGGGTGTATATGTGACTGACTCAATCCCTCCAAGAGAATCATCTACTGTCGCACTCCTCTTGGATCTCGCAAGACCCTACGCACTTTATTCTCCTAGCTGATGTCCGTTACAGGCTTAATACTTGCTTTAACTATTGTTAAAGACTTTTGGTACTCGGTCCGCTTTGCAACAGAGAATACCAGTGTCGTATCTGTCCAACACTCGAAAGTGACTTCTTTTAGATATGATCAAGGTTATACGGAAATCTCACTTATTAGTTAGGGCTGACACGTAAAGCAAGTAAATGATGCCTAACTTGTTTTTACCTCAATTGTGAAAAGAGTTGGAAAACTATTACTTGTACAACCGGAGCTAACTATGTCTTATAACACCTAGTGGAGCGGTATGTTGCTTCTACCAACCTTGTAGTTGATTAACTGTTCTTGAATAACCTTATTACAAAAGAGAAGGACCGTAGAATATACAAGAACAAGTATAATCCACCAAGGTTACATGTTACTCCGATAAATACCACAAAGGAAAATATCTCCTACTTGTGTTTCATAACTCTCAGGTAAAGTCTTTTCTATAGTGGTATGCCAATTCCACACAGGAATTTATACCTATAGAGGACGACTCTCCACAATAAGCTTACACCGAAGTGCAAAGAGTATTTGTAGAATTCCACAGAGGTTTTTTACGAATGCTTGATGCTTGTGGTTTTCGTTCCGGATGTCCTCTATTCATAACATTACATAAGATAGGTTTCTTAGGAATAATGCAATATATTCTTTGTCCTACAAGTTAGTCAGTGACCGTGTAAATGTACCCGCTACTTAACTTATACACAAAGTATCACTGTTTTAGTCACACATGAAAACCAATCAGAGTTTATCACCAAGTAGTTTGGTAGAGAAAAACTACTTCGAAGATATGGTCTCAACACAAGAGTGAGTAACTGAAATTTTATTGAACTATTGAGATTCGTTAAATGAACAGCGTAGAATATTCGTAATGAAGATCCAGTCCATCTGTATATGAGATTCAGGAGTATCTGATTAAACCGCGTAAATAATATACGCTAGGACGGTTCGCAAACCGTCCATACGTATACCTAGAGGTCTTGTCTGTGTTTAGGTTCACGTACAAAACACACTTTTGGAGTTCACAAGGAAATTCCGAAGACCAAGTTCGCAAACAAGTTCGCGAACTGCCAGTACCTTCAAGTTGGTTTAACTGGATCTGCTTTGTCGTACGTGGGCTGAGCCAATACTTTTACTTAGACGTTGTTATGTTTTGATCCATAATCCATCAATACTCTCTCTAGAGTATCACTCCAAGATTCACCATTCTCCCACATTGATTCGCAAGAAAACCATTGTGATGGAAAGTGTATTGGATCTTTCTCATACGCATCCAATAACCTTAATACACTTGTAAAGCATACTAACACAAACTTTCGTTATGTAGATAAAAATATATCTCATTAAGCTATTTATACTAGTAGACAATTATATTTCGAATGATACAATTCCTAGAATAAAAGAGTCCATAAAGTCACAACTCTTACTAACCTTTTGTCGATGAAGATATAATGATGTCTTCGTGATTAAGCTTCAGTCTTCGTCTTCATGGTTTCACCTACTTAGTCTAATTCCCATGACTGAAATCTAAACTTCAATAATAAACTAAATCAAGAATTGTGTTTTGACATCTAAACTTGACAAATAGCTTGACATACCAATGCTAGTAGGTTTTACCGAGCAATGCTTTAACACGTACTAAACACGTTGAACGGCTTTAACTTTATGCTCAAGTAAGTTCGTGAACATGAAAACAAGTCCATTAATTTCTTTGGTCCAAGTATCCACCTTACCTAAAAGACTAGACATCAAAAACTTGACCAAGGAGCAAAAGCTGTGTTCAATTGGGCGATGGAAACGGGTCTGAAAAGATTGGACTTTGAAGGAAACTCGCAGAAAACTCTCCAATCCCACATAAGAATGTTAATCCAAGCTGAAGAAGAAAAATTTACCCGGAGAACAAAAAGCATCACCAACACCAGCAAGATTATGAGTTTCGGAGTGGGATCAATTATCATTTTGGATGATCTTTCGAACAAAATACCTACTAAATTAGCCTTCCTTTGCTCGGAAAACAACATCAATCATCATTGGAAGGAGGATTTAGTTACCAATTTCATCTCTGTTGTTGGAAAATTTTCAATTCCGCATTTATTTCCTGTTGTAATGAACTCCAATTTAGCTCAAGGAGCTTTTTGTTTTTGAACCAACTTCAATAGCTTCGGCTGAAGTTGGGGCTGGCTCTAGTCTTATTCAAACAGGTTCCGGTCTGAACCGACTTATGGGTATGGACATGGATCGGGTTTGTGCCCGGATAGATATTATATTAACTAACCAGGTTTATTCTCACCTTTTTTTTATATAAAAAAAAACTTGTGATTAAAGTTGGCTTATTTAAAGTGGATTTTATAGAATAAATAAAT
>JAJJMA010075333.1:0-10892 GCA_023529015.1 Papaver nudicaule
TGAAGTAGTCGATAAGTCTATGTCAACACATCATACCTACAATGTGTTTTATTACAACACTGAAATCGTCACCACCGTAACCCATTCCGCGTCCGTGGTCGATGATTGGATTCATGATGTCTACGATGCTTTCCCCAGTAAGTTGGATAATCTTATTGTGGGTCTTGATATCGAATGGAGACGAACCAGAACTCGAAGTACACGAAACAGGGTTGCTGTGTTGCAATTGTGCGTTGGTCGTCGTTGCCTCATATTCCAGTTCTCGTGTTGCGATGGCATTCCAAAATCACTTGATGTCTTTCTTGGTAATAAGAAGTTCATCTTTGTTGGAGTTGGAACTGACAGCCATGCTCGCAAGCTTCAGGTTGATTCTAGTTTGGAGGTTGCTAGAACTGAAGAACTCGGCAGTCTGGCTGCTTATAAACTCGCCGACACTTTCAAAGATAGTTCAGAAAGCCGAAAATTCCACGATGCTAAGTTGAAGCAGTTGGCGAAGGATGTACTCAACCGAGAATTACCGGCGAAGGATTACATCGAATGGAGCAACTGGGGGAGGGATTTCTTAAGTGATGAACAGGTTGAACATGCTTGTTTAGATGCTTTTGTTTCCTATAAATTAGGTGTCGATTTGATGAAGCGTGCCAATCCAAAAAAGCACACTTCTCAGAATACCAACCGCCAGCCCAGGAACAACCGCCGCCAGCAAAAGAAGTTTATCAAGGATCCTTCGGAACCTAAACAAGGCTGAGGAAGGGAAGACCAAGCAGCCGGCTCCTTTGAAGTCTAATGGAGGCAACAAGACTAACGGAACCAACAGTAGACGTACTAATGAGTAATGAAGTACTATGTTCTTAGGAATTATAGCGTTTTGAGAATCTTTAATTAGTTCTTAATATTTTGTTATC
The DNA here is from genome assembly GCA_023529015.1 of Papaver nudicaule. NCBI lineage: Eukaryota > Viridiplantae > Streptophyta > Magnoliopsida > Ranunculales > Papaveraceae > Papaver > Papaver nudicaule. Next base: position 906 of record JAJJMA010075333.1, read on the forward strand.
TCTTTCAATGACTATCAATGAAATTTCAATTTGCTTGAACGCATGGCTTTTTCTGTTTTATAAGGCAACCGCATGATTGTCAATTCCATCAAATCCCAAGCTCTCACATCATGCCGCATGTCTTAGATTTAAGACTTTGAGCCATAAGACTTGGATTTTCTAGTAGAAAATATTGGGAAAATGTGGGATTAGAAGACAATGACCTGCTCTAAGGGGTCTTCTAACATCATTGATCCCTGAATCATAACAAGGTTAATAGCACGAGCATTACCCAAAGCATCGACCAAAAGACTGAGAATTAGATAGGAAACGTGCACATCTATAATAGTACTGAAATAGAACATGCTGCTGACCAAAAAGGGTGAGGGGAACATCAGCCTGAAAGAACCGAAACATAGATGGTTTGGTTTCTTAGGAAAACGATAATCACCAATTTAGCAAAACACCCCGCGCGCCGCCCTCCACCACCCATTAGTTGTTCAAGAGAAACAACACTCCAACCTCAAGAAGTAATCAATTTCATGTTGTCTTCAAGCCTCTTCGCTAGTTGGTCTGTTTCCAAATTGTTTTCCTGCAGCAGCATGTCACTCGATGTTTTGGATAGGGACCAAAAACATGTTCCACATAAGGGTTGAACATACCTTGAGCCATAAAAGACTTGGGTTTTCTAAAAACAAATTTGAAAAAAGAAAAGAGCATAAGACTCCCTGAATAAACCCAAAGCATACAGGCATTCTGACCGAATAAGGAAAAGATCAGCTAGAAAGAACCAAAACATAGGTTTGACAAAAACATGCGCAGCCCACCACCGCCGGCCCATTAGTTGTTGCCGTATGGCCTTCCACAATCCTCAACCTACCGCAACTTTAATACCTGCATCTGTCTTTTGGAGCATATGGACCGGGAGAAATCTGAGAGTGTTAGAAGAAAAGATCAAAAATGTTGAACTAGCTAGTTGGCCTGAATGCCAGAGCTATACTATTTTCTGTGCTACTTTTAACTGGGATCTCATTTTTCTTAGTGATAACTTTCGGAATGTAATTTTTCTTTTTCTTTTTGGGTTCTTCTTACTCCTTGTAAGATGTAAACTTGTACATTCTGTCTTCTCTAATAATATTACTTCCATGTTGTCTTCTAGCATCTTTGATAATTGGTCTCTTTCCAAATTGTTAGCCCGAAACTATTTTCATATAACGATATTCCATTTGTGCTGTGGCCATTAGTTTTTAACTTTTTAACATCCTTCCAAATGAAAATTGCATATCCACATTTCACTCTTTAAGTTCTCTGTGCATTTGCACAGTGACAGACATGTCCCCCCCCCCCTGCCCTCCCAACCCCGGACCATACTGGCCAACTTTTAAAATTGGCATTGTTCAATGGAATTGTTTGCTGTGCACAAAATTGTTTTCTCTAAGCAACTCCAGGAAGGGCGAAAAAATAGAGGGGCATGAACCTATCCAAAAGAAAGAAATTGGGAAGGACAACTCTGTCGCTCATCGATACACCATGAATAAAAGAAGCTGAACCCACCTGATATTGAGAGTAGTCCCCTACTTAGCTAAAGCATCTACACAAGAATTTCTTCTTTTAGATATGCCGGTCATATTCTGAAATTATATCTATCCGCTTCGCTTCACTTGACCCCAACGGATACATTTTTATTAAAAGCTGTCGATGACATGTGTTTAATCCCCATAACGCGGTGTGGAGAAATCTCAAGTTTAAGGAAGGAACACTCTCACAATGAGTTCGGCCACGATCTCAAGTGCAAATCCTTTTCAACATGTATGTGCTACGTCTACTATCATAATCATGTAATGTTCGTTGTATGTTTCAATCTAAAAAGTATAAATATTTTCTTAAGTTTGATCAAAATTGTTTCAGCATATTTGCCTTGTTCTATCTAGTTAACCAAATATGCCTGAGGCTGTTACCGAAACGTGAAGGGACTCAGAACTATTGGGCAGGAACAGTTTTTAACCGGCCTATACAGAAATGTTAAGGGATGACCAATACAACCGTACGCGCGTATCCAAATTTAAGAACTTCCATATATCTGTCTGAAACCAAAACCACCGAGTCACCGACTCTAATCCAAGTTCCGGAAAGTTCTGTTCAGTTGTCAGATGTTTGTTTCCTAATTGTAATATGGTTCGTATTACTGGAAAGTGGAGAAACTTGGGAATCAAGTTTCTCGTGCCTATAAATACCCACTCTTCCTTTGGCATACAACACACCAAAGTCTATACGCAATTACTAGACTTTTCTCAATTCTCTCAAACTCATTAAGAACTTAGTTTTCTTTCTTTGTTAGGTTGCTTTCTTTGTTAGCAATGGCAGGATCATCATCAGTTCAGAAGGTCCAGAATGGTTTGGCTAATCTTTCTCTCAATGGCGGCAGCAGTTGGGGTGATCAGATGAGTAGCAATAGCAGTACCAGCAATGGTGGTAGAGTTCGTGGTGGTCATAAGAATACTCACATTGAAGTATTCGATAAGTCCAAGTCTACACATCATTCTTACGATGTGTATTTTTACAACGAGAAAATCAGGACCACCGTAACCCATACTGCGTATGTGCTTGATCAATGGATTAAGAACATCTACAGTGATTACCACGATAAGCTGGATAATCTTGTTGTGGGTCTTGATATCGAATGGAGACGAATGAGAAATCAAATTAAACGAAACAAGGTTGATGTATTGCAATTGTGTGTTGGTCGTCGTTGTCTCATATTCCAGTTCTCGTGTTGCGATAAAATTCCTAAATCACTTTATGATTTTCTTGGCAATAAAAAGTTTATCTTTGTTGGAGCTGGAATCGAGAGCCATGCTTACAAGCTTCTGGCTGATTATAATTTGAAGGTTGCTAGAACTGAAGAACTTGGCGATTTGGCTGCTTATAAACTCACCGACAATACCACAGATTATAAATTTCTTCACGGAGCTGAGCTTAAGGATTTGGCAAAGGCTGTACTTGAGAAAGAATTACCAAAGAAGGAATACATCGAGTGGAGCAACTGGGGGAGGGGTTTCCTAAGGGATGAACAGGTCGAATATGCTTGTTTAGATGCTTTTGTTTCCTTTCAATTGGCTATGGATCTGATGAATCGTGACAGAAAGGAAGGAAAAACAAAGGCTAATGGAGGCATTAAGACTAACGGAACCAACCGTAAACGTGCTAATTAAGTACGTCCTTACGACTTATATTGAGCTCTTTTGATCTTTATTTGGTTTCTTATATTTTGTTGTTATTATCGCTTTCAATGACTATCAATGAAATTTTAATTTGCTTAAACGCATGGTAATGTTGATCTTCACCTGTCGAATAACCACAATTTAAAAGACCGAGTGTATATAGCAAAAATAATTCTCCCACCTAATACATGTTCTAAGAAAGGGTTTCATACCTAAGATTCCATAGGTTATTAGACATGACTTTGGGCAGGGACGGATCCAAATTTTTTCCTTGGGTAGGGCTGGAATGTCACTTAGTTGCCATGCGACCGAAGACCGCGGCAATTTTTTTGGAACGAATAGCCTAGCCTAGATCATGGCTAATTCCAATAATACTAGATCAGGAGACACGATTTCAGTTTAAATTTGCTCATTATGTGGACTTAAAGCTAAATAACCTCGCGTCATCCGGGCAGATAAAAAAGAATCTGGGCAGACATTTATTATTCGCCCATCCAGCTTGACGCGTTAAGGGGTGGCTAAATGGGTGGGCGAAAAACATGTTGTACCCTTTCCCAAACATGTAAAATGTCTGTACTACCCTTGAGAATTTATATTACCCTAAAACCCTAAAACTACCGAATGAAGTAATTCATTCTTCTCCTCCCCTTCTCCTCTTCCCTTCCCCTTCCCCTTTTCTTCCACAACCACCATTCTCATCCTCTATCACCACCCAATTCCGCCCCTATCTTCTCTTTTACCACCATTCTCAACCCATATTCCCAATTCTATTCGGTGGCTTCTTAATTATTTGATTTCATCGTCGATTATTCGTCGTTAAGCGTCGATTCGATAACGATTCATCGTCGATATAATGGCTCCGAAAAAGAATAAAGGAAAGGAGAAAGAACCCACTCCTCCTGCTAGTCCAACATCTTCTTCTTCTACTACCCCTTCAATTCAACGAGAATTTGCAGGCGAAGAAGACGACGGAAATTCATCCTCCGACCCAGAAATTCACAATTGGTTCGAAGGAGATGATAGAGAGAACACTGTTTTGAACGAAGTGATTCCATCAATGGTTTCAGTGAGGTAATTCTCAAGCTTTATGTATGAATTTAGCAATTAGGGTTTTCATTTTTCGCCCTAAAAAACTAGGGTTTATGTATGAAAATCCTAACTCGCGAGTATGAAAATTTACAGAGTCGGTGGCTCTTTTGCTTACCGAGTGCTTATGGATTATACTCTCCTCGGCAGATCTTTTGACTTACCGAGTATGATAAGTCATATCTGTAAAAATTTTAAGGTATAATCGGTAGCAACTTCTCCTGCCGAGTAACAATTTTTCTTACTCGGTAGTCCTTTTGGTTGCCGAGTATTTTTGTGTTGCCGAAGGGTTTAACAGCACTCGGTAACTCATTTATTTATCGAGCTACCGAGTATGCGTACTCGGCAGCTATACCAAGCTACCGAGGGTCAATTCTCCTTACTCGGTTTCTTTTTTGGTTGCCGAGTAAGTGTTTTGTGCCTTCCATTTTACACTACTCGGTAGTTACATGTACTACCGAGTGGTGCTAGACACTTGTACTTTGTTTTAGAACCTGATATCAAAGTTTTTCTTTTCTTTGTTTTGTACTTTGGTATACATTAGGGCCAAGGAAATTAGAACAAAGCGACGATTCGACAGGCCTGAACAATACAATCTAAATATCCTTTCTCCGGAAAGTCTACCAGCACGAACTAAAGGGGGTCAGAAATTGACCGCTAAACACCGCAAACAAAAAGAACAGGAGGTTGCTGCTGCTAAGGCTGCTGCTAAGGCTGCTAAAAAGGATGCTAGGGCTGCTGCTGCAGAGAGATGGAGTCAAGATATGGGTGTTCCAAGTACAGGGACTTCAGGTGCTGAAGGTAACTCTATTAGAGGTGTTTCTAGTGGAGGTGGTGCAGGTAGAGGTGGAGCTAGTAGAAAACAAGCTAGGGCTGCTCTGCACCTACAACTCAGATTGAACAAGAAGAAGAAGAACCTGTTGATCAAGAAGAAGATAATGTTAATAAGAAAAGTAAGGAGAAAAGTAAGGACCACTTGAATTCAAAATGATCGCAGGTCACGATGACGAAAAACCTCCTGGAACCCCTAACGATGGTGGTGAATTGCTTTTTGGTTACAAATGCTCTTGGGCGCAATCAATCTATTGTGCCAAGGTAAGAGGTTCAACCATTTTGTTTTTTTTTTAGTTATTTGGTTACCTATTGTTGCATACATATAGTCATGTTTATGTTGTTATCCTAGGATCATGTGGAAGCAATTCGAATTCTGAAACCTGTATCTTCGGCGGGGAAAATGAAGTTGTGGCCCAAAGAAGATCTTTGTTCCGGAGCTCTTGTGCATGTGGAGGCCTCGGGGTTGTTGCCAGCTGTTGAAAACTCCATGATAGACCATGATAGGGTCTTCATATCAGCCCTCCTCGAGCGTTTTTATGGCGAGACCGACACTATGCATATGCCATGTGGAGAAATGGCAATCACTCCAGAAGATGCACACGTTATCACTAAACTCTCGCCTGAGGGCAAGGCGGTTGCAGACGGCTACGACCCTTGTGTTGATTGGAAAAAGCTCAACCTTCTCGTTTTTGACTGCCTTGGTTGGAGCCCGGATAAGTATGAGGAGGAGTGGAAAAAGTGTGCCTCATACAGGAATAGACAGCTCGACCTTAAATCACTAAGGGAGCAGTTTAGCGGAACTGCAGCGCGGGAACAAGAGGGGTTGGAGATATCTAAAGAAACTTGCAGGCATACGGCTACGGCGTACTTGCTCTATCTCATTGGGTGTGTCATCTTCCCCAACAAGACAGGTAGTAGGGTCGATGTCAACCATTTACAGTTGCTGGAGCATCTTGACAGGGTCAAGACCTACGCTTGGGGAACTGCATGCCTTGCATTCCTTATGAAGGAGATGAGGACTGCCTCGAGGCAAAATACTGCTCAAATTGGAGGAAATGTTGCTATACTTCAAGTAATTCTATCACCATAAACCTTGATTCCCAGTTTTGTCTTTCGCTTGCAACTACTAACATTTTGTGTAATATACCTAGGTTTGGGGTTACGAACATTTCCCGGAAATCAAGCGAGCAACTAAAGATGATAATTGGAAATCGACTGAAGGTTATGGGAAGAGGTGGATATTCACTAGAGGTCAAACTCAGGCGAGAAAACACATCCAAGCACAAGAATTGATTGACCTCCGGATTCAGTTCGACAACATTACGGTTGATGACATTATCTTTGATCCATGGAAGGATAATTCGGATATATCCCGTGTCCCGCTGAGATGGTTTTTTGGGGGTTTGTGGCACCCTCTTGACTATGTGATGTATAATCCAACTCGTGTAATTCGTCAACTATGGAGGGTCCAAGGAGAACCTTGGAGTATGTTGTTTGCCGATGGGTGGAACAAAGTTGATATTGCTAGATGCGGATGGTCAGGAGATGCAATCACGGTTGAACACGACAAAGTTCCAACCATAAAAGAGCAGTGGAATGTGAGAAATATTTTTATGGTTAATACTGGCGAATGGGTTGTGGGACAGGCTGATGTGGTGCCGGAATACATGGAATGGTACCGGAATGTTTCTCACCCCTTTGTGATTCGTTCCGATGGGAATCAGTCAATATCAACTACATTACCTCCAAAAAAGGGTGGCGGCACAACTACCTGGGGGTCTCTCCTTAAGGGATTGCCCAAAGCAGTGGTTGCGAGAGTGGTACGTATTCTTGTTATATTTTCTTAAATTTTGGTTTAAATTATAAATTATGGTTTAAATGTGTTGAATTATGCTTTGAATTTCATACAGAAACATAGAATTGAGTTTGCAACTACCTCTCTTATGGGACATCTCATGCTAAAAGAGCCTTTGAGGACAAGAAAAATCACAGAAACCTGTGAACTTATCAAAAATTTTGATAATGAAGCATATGCTACGAAGTATGGAGAGACTAGTGAGCCATTGCAGGGGAGCAAGCGTCCGTTGGATTCAACCAGTGCTGATCAAGAAGACGATGCTGATGAAAGTGGTAGAGGTGGAGCTTCTAAGCGAATCCCGAAGATAATGCGTTCTAAACGAGGTCGTGGTGGTGGCCGTGGTAATTGAAGTAAGTGGTTTGTTAAACTTACTTGAAAATATGTTGGACTTTTAATGTGTTTGGATTGCATTTGTTTGTTTTATCCCTTTAATGTGCGTTCGGATTTCATGTTTTATTACGTTTGTTACACTCTATTGTCAGAATAGAAACACTACTTGGTTGCTTAATTTTAATTTCTGAAGCTACCGAGTATACCTGGTTTTGCAATTGTCATTCTGTCTTTAGAAATAGGAATAATCGGCCACTTAGTTAGCATTTTTAAGCTACCGAGTATTATTGTTGTTTAGAAGATACACCACTCGGTTGCCTGTGGTTGCTACCGAGTACTGGTTAGAAGATTCACCACTCGGTTGTTTGTTGTTGCTACCGAGTACTTGTTAGAAGATACACTACTCGGGTACATTTTGTTGCTACCGAGTATGTATTGCATACCAAGTTCCTAAGTTCAGTTAGAAGATACACTACTCGATTACATTTTGTTGCTACCGAGTATGTATTGCATACCATAAAAGTTGGAATGACCCTCGGTTCTACAAGGAATATAAGTTACACTACTGGTTTAGTCAATGATCCACACGCCTCTTACTAGTTCTGTTTACATGCTAATCGGTAACACTATGGAGTTACCGAATAAACATTCGGCAGTATATATGTTTTTACTGCCTACCGAATATATTTACTTTCAAATTTTGTACTTTATAGCTATTCGGTAACTATATGTAGCTACCGAATGTACCTCGTAACTCTCAACCACAACGGTAATTTAATGACAAATGTATCCGTTGGGGCTGGTGCCTCTATTTAAGATTAGTTTCTGCACCCGTTTTTTCCACTCAACCAAAACTGATCTTGCCCTCTCAAAACCAAAACTTATCTTCAAGAAAAATGGGTGATTATATTTGTTTCACCAATGAAGACGAGCTTATGGTTATCAAATCGTTTATTCCAGTGTACCTTGAACGACCAGCAGAACGCCACTCAATGTTTTGGAAGAGAGTTAAAGAAATCCACGTTGAATTCGATGGGAATCCAAAAGGCCGTAAATGGAGGGACTTAAGCGACGCATTCGACCACCTAAAGATGATCTTCAAAGATTATATTCGGATTCAAAAATGGGTTAGACGATCTCATGGCTCTCGTTCCATCCAAGACCAAGTGAGTATTTTTACACTTCCAATGTTCATACAATCTTGAAGGTTGTAACTAACTTCTATTTATCTTGTGGTTCAAGGTGGCACAAACCAATGTACTTTGGGACATACGACATGGAGGCGAATTCAAGCATTTACAACATTATATGTATCTTAAGACGTATGCTCCGACATATCTCCGAGTACTGAGTTCTGAGGTTAGAAGGTCTGGTTAGAAGTAGGGATTGAGAAGATGAAACTTCCGATGAATTGTAGTGAAATAAGGTTGTATTTCCCTTTGGGTGATGCACCATTCGGTAAATCGGGTTAGTAAACGAGCTACCGAATATGTACTCGGTAGTTAAATTATACTTACCGAATATCTGTACCAATATCCTGTACCAAAAAATCAATATAAATCGGTAACCCAATGATCTACCGAGTATACATTCGGTAGCTTTCATTGTCTACCGAGTATGCTTTCCTTAAATTTGTTTATACTGACAGAATACGTATGAGCTACCGACTGGTATATAATTAGCATTATGGAGCTACCGAATATAAGAACAGAAATCCAAACAAGTGCATTTACCATAATATGTTCCAAGTTACAAGTTTCATTTAACCCAAAAAGCTTGCTCTAATCAAGATATATTGTCAATAAAAGGCCCAAAATTCATCCACACTAAGATACATACCTTATTCCACATGAGTCGTGCCGCTCGGAAGGGGATGTTTAACCTTCCAATCTTCTATGTTGGACGCATACTTCTCAATCCAAGCACTACAGTGGTTGTCTGGAAAATGGGTTGAATACCCTGCCATGGGAGGTAGGGGGCAATCTTCTTTTAACCTCAAACCAATGAAATGGTCGGGGCCTATAAACGCTATGACGACTCTTCTACCCACGTTTTCCTCCGTACAAACCGATCTTGTAGGTACAAAAGTCGAACAATGACCTATCCCAATCGAAAAATAATGGACAACGCAATAGAATGAGTCCGTAATTAGATATCCACACCATGGCATACGCATCCAATACTTGGGAACAACCGTCTTCATATTCTTTCGGCCATTAATACGGGCAAGATCATCGTTGAATTGTTTCAATTTATCCCTACGATTACCTTCCAAATTCATTCCAATATAGAATTCCTTGTCCTTGAGGAGTTGCTCTCCCATCTGCTTCCTTGTATATCCCACTGGAGTGAGGTTGTCGACAAAAACTTGTTGGCGTATTCCAAGTTGCTCCACAACGACGTGAAAACCACAATTTCCATCACGTGGAACATCATCGATTGCTAAAACAAACTTCCGTAGACATTCCGGAAGTTCTTCTAAATAATGTTGAGAGAGAATGGGAGGACGTACCGTAGTTGTTACCAACACATCACCAACGCTCTCCCTTGTCGACGACTTTGGTTTCACTTGCCTTGAACATTCTCCCTTGTCAACAATGGGTCGTCCCCTTTTTTTTGGAACCGGATCCGGTGCAAAGTCAGCTTCAGTGTGCTCATGCAGAGAAGGATCACACTCAG
>JAJJMA010075337.1:0-12734 GCA_023529015.1 Papaver nudicaule
AAAAAAAAAAAAAAGGGGCGGGGAGGGGAGACGCAAGATAAATTTGGAGTAAGCTAGCATGACTCACCTGCTCAATAGGCGCTGAGGTCCTCTCCTCGTCAATATCTGTATCACCTGCTTGCTCGTCTGAGTAATCCCCGTCGAAGGAATCTAGAAGAAAAAATATATATATATACACCAGTTCAAACTCTCTTAGTTCACAGAGAAAATGGAACAGATACTAGAGCCCTTTATATAGGAAAAAAGTCCTTTTCTTCCTCTGGCCTAAAGAAGGGGAGTAAATGCACCCCACGTGTAAAAATTTAATGCATACCTGGATCAGATGGAACAAGATCAAGAGATGACGGGCCCACTGGATGTCCTCTCCCTGACAATGACGAATTGAAAGATTCCAAAATAGCAGTGGGAGAATCCAAGGATTTAGCATGACCACGCCTGACGGTACAGACCAAAGGGTGCGTGCGCGTTATATCCATAACGTCAGCCGGTTTAGGACCGGCGCTACGATTAAGACGTTCAAATTCCCGAACAAACTCAGGGTTGCTCGAACGAGCTGGGTTTTGCACGGACGCAGCACGCTTCCTTTTTGAAGAGGTCGATAGACGCGCCTGTTTTGTACAAGACTTGTTAGAAGGGGAGGATATGCATCGAGGAACGGGGACTATACCCGCCTCCCAGTTTCGTTTGTCAATCAAGGCCTTCTCACGCCAATCACACTCAGGCATGTTAAACCACTCTTCCAAAGGCCGCTTACGCGGTCCTGGATCATGAGCGCCGATAGGCTACGGGCAAGTAGAAACTTAAGTAAACAAAGCATCTGAAAGACACTTGCATACGTAAAAAATCAATCAATGTACTAAGATAAGGGTAACTTACCAAATCTCCTCTTCCCAGCACAGCGCCTGGCGCTGAAGGAGATGGTTTGGGGACTCGAGTCGTCCGCGATCGTCCTTGTCCGCCAGCAGCTTTTGGGGAGGAATGGGGAACCCTCCTCCTGGATTTGAGCTTCGCAACCATATCGGGATCTAGAGGAAAAGGACCCCAAGTTGTCTCGGAGGAAATCCGAGCCCGACCCTTATTCCCAGGAACCAACTTAAAAGGCTCTGCTATACTCTTCTCAAGCACAAACCGACCGGAGTTATGCATGGCGCAAAGTTCATCTTTATCCGGCGCGGGATAGATAACGGGGGAAGTAACCAAAAAGTTCATCACACGGGTTAAAAGCTCCTCCCAGTAGTAATACCAATCAGCAGAAACACACAGAGATTTTCGAGCGGGCTGTGGATAACGAATGGTAAAAGGGAGTGGACGACAGCGAAGCGCGCCTCCCTCGGAGTAAACGAACCTATCGTAATAAACCTCAATTGAGGCATCGTTTAGAACAAGAAGAGGTAAAGGCGGCGGAGGAGCCCCTTGGTCAAAACCTGCTTGGCGGACAACCCGATCAAAATTATAAGCCTCAATGGTAAACGCGCCTCCATAAAACCCAGGGAGATAGCCAGAAGTAACGGACAAAACGAAGTCTACCTCACCCCCACGCTTTACCCTTCGAGAGTCAAGGATTTCTTCTTCATCCGAGTAAAAGGTGTAAGGAATAGGCCCAACGCGACCATCAGTATATGGTGAAAAACAAAATTTGGCTTCGATATCCATATGATGGGAGATGCTGTCCTGAGACTTAGGCGATTTCCGTTTGAAAAGACGAGCACGAGGGTAAGAATACTCCATGGACTCCTGATAAGTTTCGCCATTTTCGTCGACTCGTTCCTCGACGCCATGAAGAGTAATGTCCGGCTCCGATGGGCTGAACCCTGGAAATCGATCCCAGGACCACATCTGGAGGAAATTGGCGGGAACGAAAGTCTCGACCGTATGCACATTGGCGGCTCTCTGGATATCGATCACGAGGAGATCTAGATGGCGGTAAAGTCCACCCAGAAACATAGGGGCCAGAGGAAAGGATATGCCGCGCGACATCAAAACGGCCATAGGCATAAGCTCTTCCTTGATTGTGTCCCCCGGGCTAAATTCAAAGACATCATGACTTAGCCAAAAGAGGAGAAACGCTGCTAGCTGCGCTCTCTCTGAATCCTCGCCGTAATCAGGACACTTAAAACGACCCTCCACCTTCTTCGGTGCCCAGTATTTCACGAATAACGGGTAAGAAGAGCGCCTCCTCTTTGATTTGCTCGAAGTCGTCGCTTCACCATCGCCCTCACCTGGAAAGTATGAAGAGAGGATCAGCAGTGCAGGGTAAGAACACTTAACAAGTTCAAAGAATATACATACCATGGGCGCCTTCATGTTCCTCGCTCCTTTCCACATCATCATCCGGGGCGCTTTCGGGCTCTTTACCTTTCGCAGGGGTGTCCCCTACCTCCTCAACTGGAACGTCTCTCGCGAGTTCCTTAGATTTCTTCAGGACAGACACTAGATCCCAATCATCCTCACGCATGCATCTTGCAACAGCGGACTGATGCCAATAACAAGTACCATGAACGGGCAGCAGAGTGAAAGCAATCACGTCTTCGAGGGTGATGGTTGTCTCTCCCCAAGCGAAAAGAAAAGTGTGAAACAGGGAGATCCAGCGTGTAACTAGTTTGTTCAGGTCAAGGTTACTACGATTGCAAAAGCGGCACTTGGATGCCTTGATGGCGTCAAGTACTCCGATCTTTTCTAGTATACGCGAGTAAGACTCCTGGCCTACGATAAAGTCAACCCACGAAGCCCAACCTCCCTGAGGCTTTGCGGAGGATTTGTAAACAATATTGGGAAGCGCGTAATCGCCACGATTTACAGCTAGACGAGGAATCTGTTCATAAGGTGGGAACGACCAGTCGGCATTATCTGGTGTTAACAGCCATTTTGGATCGGCAGGTAGATGTGGCTTTAGGCGGTTCAGGAGACGCTGGTTGAGGAAATCGTTTGGATAGTCAGCGCCCTTGAAAGGAACAAAAGCGCTCTGAAGAGAAACACTTTGTACGAACAGATCTTTAGAAAATAAACCGTCTTCACGATCAGGAGGGGGAAAGACATTGAGATTAGGGTTCGGGGCGCCTTGTCCTTCTGGCGCGGTTTCGAGACCAACCTCGTCCTCATGGTTAGGAGGGAGCTCGTCGTCTTGTGATGGCTCGTCATGGTCACTCATGTTAACAAAAGAAGAGAAGGAAGAGATTTTTAACTAAGGAAAGATGGCTGAGAAAGAGGAAAGGTAAAAGAGTATTTATACAGGGAAGAAAAAGTGTAACCGCTCGCCACATAGGCCACGACCTCAACAGGCTTAAAACGTGCGCTGCCACGTAGGCCACTATCTCGGCAGTTATGGAAATAAGCGTGGGCGACGGCTAGGGGACTTGGGTATCCGTGGGTGACGGTCGACCCGGCATGTTCTGCCCGCCCGAACCGTCAGGGGACTAATGTGGATGACCCAAGTTTATTAATACCTAATGGGCTTGATACATACTTGTTTAGGTCTATCTAGTTGGGCTTGGGTCTAGACATTTTGAGTAATCAAGAGATAAGGAATGGCAATTGTGTTAATAAGTGGTAAAAAGGGCATATGGCCACCCAAGGGTAAAGGAGATTCTCTATAAATAGGACTCTAAAGAGATCACAGAAAAGGACTTTTTGGAGAGAGAAAGATAAGACCACACTACAAGAGAGAAAGTGAGGGAAATGAGTTAGATCGGTGCTACCTCTGAGACTCGGATCGGATTAAGAGTATTACCCTATTCACAGTTGGCGACCACAGGCGGAGACTGATTTCGAGTCCAGCGGAATGCAATCAGCGCTAGAAGCAATGAGCGCGCCCCAAAGGAAAGCAGAGCGAGTCCCCCTTCCAAGCGAGGACTTCGTTCTAATCGAGCACGAGCCGGCGGATAGTGACACGGATGACGCGCAAAGGATTGAAAAGGTATCGGTAGGGATCATGGACGCACCAGTGGAGCCGACTCAGGAGGGCGAAGGAATTGCGCCATTTGTTGACAGTAACACAAGAGACACGAGCCTGGAGGAGATGCGGCAAGAATTCGCGACTCAGGCTAAGAAGCAACAGCAATTGATGTCCTTAATTAAGCAAAAGGAGGGCGCGTCTGCACAAAAAGTTGCCGGACCGATCGCCGGAGTTATTGGAGAGCCAGAATTTGCCGGAATAACTGCCGGAAAAGGAAAACTCGCGCCCACCAGGAGCTTTCAACAAGAGGAGGAAGGTTTTAGCGCGCCAACTGGGAGGATCTCGGAGGAAGACCTAGCTAGGTACATTGAGGAGCATTACCGAGTAGCGAAGCAAGATCACGGGTACAGTTCCCTAGACCCCCCTTACACGAAAGAAGTAGTTACTTACAAGTTCCCGCGCGATTATACATCACCAAAGTTCAAAGTATACACGGGGCAAGGAAATGCACGAGAGCACTTGGGCCGCTTCCTTTCGGCAATGAACCAGCATGCAAAAGATGGAAATCTATGCTTAAAGGAATTCTCGAAATCGCTGTCTGACGTTGCATACACATGGTACGACAACCTAAAACCAGGAAGCATAGCGACATGGGAGGAAATGGCGCGTTTGTTTCTCAAGAAGTTTTTCTCTGCAAAAAGGCGAGTAACATCGGTCGACTTAGCACGAACAACGATGGGGATTGATGAAGATCCTTTGAAGTACATCACGAGGTTCCGGAGTCACGCGCTCCAATTAAGTGAAGAGGTGCCAGAGGACAGACTGGTCGAGATTTGCGTGGGAAAGATGACTGCCACCCTGCGTTTCGCTTTATCCAACTTCCAATTCCAAACTTTCGTGGAGTTAGAGGAGGCTACAGCGCGACTGTCAGATTGCCTCGGAATCTTTCAACAGGCGAAGATGGAGCAAACGTGGTACAATTCTGTCAACTCATTAAGTGCGGCTATTACTAGCAGTGGACCTACTCCGGGAAATAAGCGACAAGCGCCTTTCCAGCCATATCAAGGCGCCGCACCACAAGGGACACGAGGAGGAAATAATTCTCAGCGTCCTATCCCAGCGCCCATACCTTGCACCAAGGAGCAAATTGAAAACCTCGTCGATCAATGGGACGCTAACGGTGAAATCAATTTGCCGCCTGCTGTCGTGGATATAAATACCGTAAACAAGGCGCATGAACGATACTGTCACTATCATAGAAGGGTAAATCACTCGACCCTCAATTGTTACGGTGTGCGAAATGCATTTTGGAGAAAAGAGAGAGCCGGGGAGATAGACCTCGGGCGACAACAAATTGACAAAGATCCATTGCCTAAACATCACGCCATGATGATTTCTCATGACCCTAGAGATGAGGGATGGGCAGCATGGGAGGATTCCAAGGGAGAGGCGTGCGAGTTGTCCAGTGGGCAGCAAGGCTTTGAGGGGACACACGCTGTTGCTTTCCAGTTCTCCAAGACCATCATCGCGCAGCAATTCTTCGATTCCCTTGGCTTCAGAGAAGACCAAGTCAGGGAAGCATCCCAGGCAATCGCCGCTATAGCAGCGGGTCACCCGGCGCTATCAAGAGGAAGGATCACCTTTGACGACAGCGATATATGCATTCCTGGGGAACACTTGCGCCCCTTGTACCTCACTACAACGGTTAACAAGCAGCAGCTGAGGAGAGTATTCATCGACGGAGGGGCGTCACTAAACCTTGTTTCGGTGCACACCTTGGATTTACTGGGGATACCGAGGGAGGAGATCAGAGAACGGAAAACGGTTGTGCGCGGTTTTGGAGGGCACACTCAAAAATCAATTGGGGTGATATGCCTCGTTATGACCATTGGGCCGATTAAAGCATCAGTGCCTTTCCATGTGTTAGACGATCACACTTCGTTTCACTTGCTTCTAGGGCGCGGATGGATACGCGACCATCATATTCTGGCGTCTACCTATCACCAATGCATCAAGACTAGCATCGGAGGAAGAGAATACAGGGTGCCAGCCACAAGTAACCCTTTTGGACCCGAGGAAGCGTACATGGCGGAAGCAGTTTTTTATCAACCAACAGGACAGGAAGGAGCGGCTGTAATAGGTTTGTCTCGAACGATTCCTCTACCAAAGTGGGAAGAGGATAGTAAGGTCTCAGTCTTTGATCCTGCTCGTCTGGAGATGCCCAAAGAAAAAAGGAAGGTTGAAGAAAAGGCGTCTGTGTTTAGCGCTGAAAGATTGGTGGCACCGGCAGGGGCTAAGAGATCAAAGACGGGACCAGAGCCTCGTTTCCATCGTTTCACCACTCAAGATGGAGGACACATCTACAGATTATAGCAATCAGCGGAGGTGTTGCCATCTGAGCAATTGTGTGAAGCATCCACAAGCCAGATGACATCATCTCCTGATAAGGAAGAAGAAGTAACGGCGGGGTCATTACCAGTGGAAGAGCCTACAGAGATACCATCGTTGGACGAAATAGAAGAAGTTAATATCGGCGATAAGGAAGAAAAGTTGATTAAAATCAGCGCGTCACTTGGGAAGGAAGAACGGAGAAAAATGATTGAACTATTAAAAGAATATAGGGATGTCTTCGCCTACACATACATCGAGATGCCAGGATTGGATGCAGAATTGGTCTCACACTCTCTGGATGTTCTACCCTACGCACGCCCTATACAACAAAGAGGCCGCGTATTTCACAAAGATGTGGCGTTAGCGATAAAGGAAGAGATTGAGCGACTAGCAGAAGCAAAATTCATCAAACCAATAAAAAACGCGCCTTGGCTAGCTAACATTGTGCCGGTGATAAAGAAAAATGGAAAAATTCGTTGCTGCGTGGACTACAGGGATTTGAACAGAGCCTGTCCGAAAGACGAATTTCCCGTACCAAATATCGACATGCTAGTAGACGCGACTAGTAACCATCAAATGTTTTCGTTTATGGACGGGTATAGTGGTTACAATCAGATTAGAATGAACACTGTGGATGCGCACAAGACAGCGTTCCAGACACCATTCGGATGTTTTTACTATGTGGTGATGCCTTTCGGGTTAAAGAACGCGGGAGCCACTTACCAACGCGCCATGGTTTCAATCTTTCATGACTTAATCCATAGACAAGTAGAGGTGTATGTCGACGACATTGTGGTTAAATCCCGAAAGAGGGAAGACCATATCGACCATCTACGAACGGTTTTCGAGCGCTGCAGGCAGTATAAGCTTAAGATGAACCCTTTAAAATGCGCTTTTGGAGTTACATCGGGCAAGTTCTTGGGTTTCGTCGTTACCAGCACGGGGATTCGAGTGGATCCAGGAAAGGCACAGGCGATCCTTAGTATGGACAGCCCTTCCAACATACAAGAGCTTCAGAGTTTTCTAGGGAAAATATCATATATTAGGCGATTCATACCAGGTCTCGCCCAGATGATGGTCGCTTTCACCCCGCTCCTGAGGAAAGGATCTACGTTCCAATGGGGGGATGTCCAACGGATCGCTTTCGATAACATCAAGCGATGCCTAACTTGCTCGCGAGTTCTCCGACCCCCGATACCAGGCGAGCGGCTACATCTCTACCTAGCATACACGACCGAAGCGATAGGAGCGCTACTTGCACAGGATTTAGGAAACGACCAACTTTTTCCTATATATTACGTAAGTCGTTTGCTGAAGAAGGCCGAGGTGAAGTACCCTCGCATAGAGCAAGCATGCCTGGCCCTCATCTACGCGGCTCAAAAATTAAGACCATACCTATTAGCACACCAAACGGTGGTGGTCGCCGCGGCGAACCCCATGGTTTATCTAGCAGAACGTCCGTACCTAACTGGGCGAACTGCACGATGGTCCCTTCAACTGTCGGAATTCGGGTTGCATTACCAGAGACCACGAGGCGTCAGGGGTCAAGCAATCGTAGATCTGTTAGCCGCATTCCCAGGAAGTGACGAGGCAGATATACACGAAGACATCCCTGGAGAGGTAGCAGAGCTAGAGGAAGAAAGCATGTGGGACATGTATTTCGATGGATCGTCATATGGAACATACGGAGGAGCAGGCATCGTATTCGAAACACCCGAAACGGAGCTGCTAACGTTCGCTTTCAAACTAGATTTCGCTTGTAGCAACAACATGGCTTAATACGAGGCATTCTTGATAGGGCTCAAGTTGGCGGAACGGATGAAACTCCAACGACTTCACGTACATGGTGACTCAAAGCTAGTTACAAGTCAAGCGGGGGGAGAATTCCAAGTCAAAGAAGAACGACTGGCGCCCTATCGCGCAGAGGCACAGGAGCAGATGGCCAAGTTTATCCAGATAGAACTGGGGCACACCGGAAGAGCCATGAACAGACACGCGGATGCCTTGGCTACACTCGCGGCAAAGATCAATTTGAATGGCAAAGATGAAGGATCGATCACAGTGCACAAGCAAGAGCTGCCTAGCACATGGCTACGAGAGATGAAATTTGAAGAAGAAAACGACTGGAGGAAAGGAGTCATGAGAGAGCTCGGCAAGACGAAAGAAGAAAGATCAATATTGTTTAAAAAGCTGAAGTCTTTCGTGGTCATCAAAGGGCTGCTATACTACCGAATGGCAGGCGGGGCTTTAGCACGATGCATAGGGAGTCAAGAAGCGACGGGTCTCTTGGACAAAGTCCATCGAGAAACTTGTGGACACTCAGGGGTGGTTCCGCTATACAGAAGAATACAAAGGAAAGGGTACTACTGGCCCGAGATGGCAACGCAAGCTGCGACCCTGCAGAACAATTGCGCGGAGTGCCAATCACCACCACAACCGTCGGAAATTTGCACAGTCGAAGAATTGGACTGGAGGCAGCCGTACTTAAATTATTTAAAGAACGGATCGCTCCCGGGAGATGAAGTAGAAGCCTCGGTGATAAAAAAGAAGGCAGCGCGTTTCTTCATCAATGAAGGGGTATTGTACCGACGGAGTTTCAACAACGATGCCTTAAGATGTTTAAGCAATGAAGAAGCGCGAACAGTGATGACCAAAGCACATGAAATGGAACATCAAGGAAAGCGCAAATTATTTGTGCATGTTCACGATAGTGGATACTACTGGCCAACCATGGAGGCGGACACAGCAGATTTTGTAAGGAAGTGTGAGATCTGCCAACTCCACGGGAATGTCATCCAAGCGCCACACAAGGGATTGCACAGTATAGTCGCCCCGTGGCCCTTCCACAGCTGGGGTTTAGACTTGATTGGTCCTATAAGCCCTCTATCTTCAGGGAGGCACAAGTACATAATTACAGCTACGGAGTACTCAACTAAATGGGTAGAAGCAGCGCCTCTGCGGAATTATGAAGGAGAAACGATCGCCGCGTTTATCAAGGAATACATCATCTGTCGTTTCGGCGCGCCAATGATCATCCGCTCAGACAATGGTACCTCATTCATCAACCAAAAGGTGGCAGACCTATTGGCCAAATATTGCATCAAGCAACATGCATCGACCGAGTATTACCCACAAGGGAACGGATTGGCGGAATCCACCAACAAAACATTACTTAGGATCCTGAGCAAAACCGTCCATGACCATCACAGAAGCTGGCACGAGCAACTACCTCTGGCGCTGTGGGCCTATAGGATCTCCAGGCGAAGTTCAACAGGGGTGTCTCCTTACTCCTTAGTATATGGAGAGGATGCCATTCTACCAGCGGAAGTAGCGGTACCCTCAGCCAGAGTAGCGGCGGCTAGTCGCGCAGAACCTGATGATGTAAGCAGAATTGCACACCTCGATGCGCTTGCTGAAAAAAGGGCAAGGGCAGAAAATTTTGCTGAAACTTATAGAGCTACAAAGGCGCGGCATTATAACAAAAAGGTAATACCCCGCTCCTTTGAAGTCGGGGATATCGTACTAAAAATCGCAAAGCACGTACAAAGGAAAGCCAAAGCGGGGAAATTTGCAGCAAATTGGCGCGGACCTTATATCGTGCGGAAAGTTGCAGAGAGCGGCTACTACTATCTTAACCACATAAATGGTAAGGAGATTGATACCCCGATTAATGGCAAGTGGATCAAATTATATTATGCATGAGAGGATAGGGACAGAGGATATTGGTGATAACTCCTTTATTTATTTTTTAATGTGAAAGCAAGAGAAATATATGCTTGTTCTTTTAAGATCAATTATTTATGGGCACTGAAAACCCAAAGGGTATGATAAACATAATCACCTCAGGAGCGCATTGAACACGCTTCCTTTTATAACAAAATCGACTTTAAAGGGCACTGAGCACCCTGGTCGGTTGAGCACCGAAAACCCATGAGGAGCGCACTGAACACGCTGCCTCAGGAAGCGCACTGAACACGCTTCCTTTTGTATTGGAACACGCTCGGTGGTATTACGCCGGATACGCGGCCACTCTAAGACAAGCGTTATACCAACTGATTAATATACTGCTATCAAACTACAGAAACGAACTCGGAGGATCGCCTAACACGCGCCCTACCAGTAAGAGAGATTTAGCCCACGAGGCACATAAACAAAACATACTCGGAGGATCGCCTAACACGCGCCCTACCAGTAAAAAAGATTTAGCCCACAAGGTACATGAACAAAACATACTAGGAGGGTCGCCCAACACGCGCCCTACCAGTAAAAGAGATTTAGCCCACGAGGCATATAAACAAAGCATACTGGGGAGATCGCCTAACATGCGTCTTACCAGTAAAAGAAATTTAGCCCACAAGGCACTTAAACAAAACATACTAGGGGGGTCGCCCAACACGCGCCCTACCAGTAAAAAAGATTTAGCCCACGAGGCACATAAACAAAGCATACTGGGGGGATCGCCTAACATGCGTCTTACCAGTAAAAGAAATTTAGCCCACGAGGCACATAATTGAAGCATACTGGGAGGACCGATCAAAACGCGCCCTAAAGAGATTTAGCCCACAAGACGCGTAAACAAGAAGTAAATCATTAACAATATAAGAGATCATCAGCACAAACAAAGGTGTACGGAATAAACCCCGCCTCTTCTTTCTACGACAACAAGCAACCATAAAGAAAATCGACTAGTTAAAAAAGTAAATGTCCTCGTAGGTAACTACAACATATATCAAGCTCTGGTCAGCTCAGCTAGCTCGGTTTCACATTCAGCAACGCGCTGTGTGACAAAATTAACGGATTCCCGAGCATATCCAACATAATCTTCCTCTGCGGAAAGTTGTTGCACGAGTTCATTATAGCGATGACGCGCCTTGCCTCGCAAAATCGAATCCGCGCCCGCATGCCGAATCAGTTCCATGGTCTCGCATTGCTCCGACAAAGTGACGCGAATGCTCTCACATCGCCGTTCATGCGATTCAAGTAAATGCTTAGTGTCCAAGAGGATACTACGTAAGCGCTTCACTTCTTTCTCCAGATCTGCACGCTTTAACGCGCCGGGAGTAGCAGGGAGGGCTAATACCCACAAACCATCCAGAGATGCCATCACGACTGATCAAAAAAAAAATGAAGAGGATGATAGGTGAAGGATAAAAAAAAAAAATAGAGGCAATGGAAGACTCCCTTTTATATTAACAAAACTTAGCACATTTAATGTAAGGAGGATTGCCCTGGGCATGAATGACATGTGTCGAAATAAGGAAACGTTTGCATTAAATTCAAAAAAGCCATACGACATCTACAGAAGGAAAGGGTTCAGACTAATGGCATGACCGTGCCAGCAGCCATGGCGCGCTCACACCGTTCAATTTCAGCGTCAATATCCTTGACAAAACGTTCGGCCTCCAAGAGGCCACTGAGAGCGCTAGTACGACGATCATGAGTACGATCCATTCGCCTACGAAGCCCAGCCTCATTATGCGAGCCAAACTGAACACCAGGAGCATGGCCAGCAGCACAAGCGGTTTCCCACTCAGCATGGTGCTCGTTCCAAAGCTTTTGAAACGCCTCATAGTGGGCTCGCCTCTGCATAACTATCATCTCCATCTCCAACTTGACTGATTCCAGTCGCTCGACTTCTTGCTCTAGATCCAAAGGGGTAGACATCGACGGCGCCGAGGACAAGGATACAAAATAACCGCGTAGTCGAAATGACATTTTGAAATGGGTTGCAAAAAAAAAAGAGGAGAGAGAGAAACACACAATAAGCACAAGAGAACGGAATGAAGAATGAATGAAAAACACATATATATATATACGTCCCCCAGAAACAACATTCCGAGGTGCATTTATTATTTACACGGAAATCGAAAAGACAATTCCTTTGACCAAAACCCTTTCTAGAAACTTCGCCTCCTAAATGCACGAAACAAAACAAGGGCATGAGCCAAGGATGCATTTATCACACGCAAAGCCCGAGAGCTATCATATAAACTCAAGGTAGAAAATACCCGACGCGTCCTACAGCTTCGAAGGCGCTCCAAAGAAATCTCATCAGGCTCATACCCAGATAGCCTTACCCTTTCCACCAAAGAGCTCATGTCAGCAAATTCAAGACAAGAGTCATCCGACAGTTTCCCAAAATAGGCGACCATTATGGATAAAACAAAGCTCGCCCTGCGCAGGCGTTGAATGTCATTGCCAATTTCTTCGCGAGATAGCGCCATACCTGCAGATTAAAAGAGAAGGATACAAACAAACCAAATAACCCTGAGATATATAAAAAAAAAAAAACAGCACCCATGCTCCAACTATTTAAATGGATTCAGTCATAAATGCAAACAATAAAGGTGAAACACGAATACCAATATCCAGAACCAGAATAACGGACAATATTATCCTTTCTCGCTAAAAAAAAAAAAGAAAAGAGGGGGGAAGGAAATTCTCACACAAC
>JAJJMA010075340.1:0-15331 GCA_023529015.1 Papaver nudicaule
CTTTATCAAGACGTAGTAATAGACAAGTAACAGACAATTTAACAACCTCCTGATATCCTGAACCCGAACCCTGAACACAACAATTACCAACTACCTGACAACCTTGTCAGGTGTTCCTCTGTATTTTCTTTCATATATCGGTCATAATTGCACATATGCAGCTTACTTGCAGGAGAATCAAATGACAGATTTTGTTGTGTGGATGTTCCCTAGATAATGGAACACTCTCCCTGTACACTAAGGAAAGCAAATTTAATAAACAGCAAACAAGTAATGAACTTCTAAAGCATCTAGATACAATAAGCAATGAAATTCTTGCTAGATACCATCTATTCAGCAGTAACAAGAACAGATTTTATGCAGGAAAAAAAAATATAAACATGGCTACGGACAAAGCAACAAATTGGTGATTAAAGTTACTTGAGTTGAAGAGATGACGAAGTACTGGTTCTGTTGTTTAAAGATATTTACAGAACTGATAAGTTTGCAATATCTTTATGTCAATATCAATCGTAAAAGCTCCCCTGAGTACTTGAAAGATTTTTCAGTTTCCTCCAAACAATGATTTTTCTCTTCTCTAGACCAGCTCTGCAAGAAAATAATACCATACCACAGTCAGAGAATTTAAAAAGATATCAATAGTACCTTGTAGACTATCAATGTTGACACCCAAATTAGGAAGAGACTAATGGGAGAATAAAAAAGCTCAAGTCTGAAACTTACTTCAGCAACAGCGTTGAGTTTCTCTCTCACATTCTGCAACAGTTGGGGAAGCTCACCGTCCCATTTATAGAATTCCAAGTCCTTCTTGTCCAGTATCATCTCAGCCACCTGAAAAGGAGGCAACAAAAAGTGTGTAAGGTCTAGCTACAACATGTTCAAATAACTACAAAAATTTGGAGTGGAGGTAAATCCTTTGGAAGTGGCGGCGGATGGAAAGGCGGTGATGGATAGAAGGGTGGTGACAGCGGAGGCGGTGGTGGCTGAAAGGGCGGTGACAGTGGAGGCGGTGGTGGCTGGAAGCGCGGTGACAGTGCAGGCGGTGGTGGCTGGAAAGGCGGTGCCAGTGGAGGCGGTGGTGGATGGAAGGGCGGTGCCAGTGGAGGCGGTGGTGGTTGGAAGGGCGGTGACAGTGGAGGCGGTGACAGTGGTGGAATGCAAGCTAGGACTAGTTGAGTGAAAAGGTGTTGACATCTTTTGATAGTTTCAGGCTCTGTATGGTTGATAAGTTTTGTAGATTTCACAAACATTTTGTATTAGCATTTCTTCTTCGTTACAAGAACTCAATGTACCTAATGAACCCATAATTGACAAAGATGTTGCTAGGAGCCTTGATAATACTAATGAAGAACTGTAAAGTTCTTACTATGTCAGATGGCTGTTTGATGTTCCAACCTCTGAATTGGTGGCTGATTATTGACCTATGGAAAGAGTTGGTCAAGCTTATTCACTTTCAGGTTTGCTGCAATCCTACGTGAGGCTGCATTTTAAAACTATCGTATGCAAAACTATTTATGCTGATGACACTTGAGCTATATATGGTACTGTTGCAATATTGATAATGAGATATTATAATGGGTCGTGTATTAAAATTTAAACTCTCCCAAGTAATGAGCGATTCTGCAGAGTATACAATTAGTACCACACTTAAAGATTTCAACCTGAAAAATAACAGGATTTACCTTTTTACCAATCATCCGACCCCCTGCAGTGTGGGCGAAGTATACATTGTAGAAATGACAGAGGAAGGCTTGAGGATCCTTCACTGACAAGTCTTCAAGATACTGAGAATAAGATAGGCCTG
This sequence comes from Papaver nudicaule, assembly GCA_023529015.1. Taxonomy (NCBI): domain Eukaryota; kingdom Viridiplantae; phylum Streptophyta; class Magnoliopsida; order Ranunculales; family Papaveraceae; genus Papaver; species Papaver nudicaule. Next base: position 1,805 of record JAJJMA010075340.1, read on the forward strand.
AATTAGAGGGTTCTGGAATAGCATGGCCTTTCTCTTTAAACCACTCCAAATCTTTAGCCAACGCTCCTGCCCTTTCCAGTCCTGTATTTCTGAACTCAGCATCTGCAACCAGAGACTATCAAGTTTAAATCACAATGTTAACCAACTAATTTGGAACAAGTTATAAGTTTGTATGACATCAGTCTCATAAGATACTTGAAGGCACACATGAAGAACAGACAATCTCACACATCCTAAATTTAAATATTATTGTTTTTCTCACTGGCAGTTATACCTCAAAACCAGCTGTGAATCTGTTACCTACTCAGCAGTAACTGATTACATCGAAACCACTATGTACTGGTAAACCTTAATGACACGTTTAAGGTATTGTCACAACTTAATCACATGCTCAAATTATAACACAGCAAGAGTGGCATCATCACAGCTTGGACCTATTAGAGTTCACGTCAGGAGCAAGAATAAGAAAATAATAAATCTGGCATATCTACTTCGTAAATGATGTATTTTATTAAGCTCTTGCTGTAGATCATAACTAATGCTATTGCTTCTGACAGCAATGTAAATGTTCTTGAAGCTACAGAGAATTCTTTTCATTTTCTTTAAAAGGACTTATTGCACAATTAAATGAACTTTCAAAAAACATCATTTGTGCTTTACACTACATGAAAATAAGCTGTTCTCAGAAGGCACAAAAAATCTACACGTCTTGACATGACAAGACAAAACTTGGTAAATAAGGTTCAAGCATGTTAAGTTGACTAGCTATTGTTTAGTCCTCGTCGTTTAAAATCATTATCAACTAAGAACCAACAAACAAAAGACAAATTAACTGATCGAGATCATGCTCAGCGAAATAAGCTGAAGAAATGAACTTATATAATGGAAAGGTCAATGCATCATAGGTTTCAAGAAGCTACTGCCTGTATACATATTCGGAAAAAAATAGAAGTAGCGCAGAAACTAAAAACAAAGACTCAAAGGAGAACTCCATGTGGATGGTAACATGAGCTACATATAGTCCTGCACATTTTGTAATTTGGACTCCACCACATAAACAAGACACTCTAATCATGTGGCATGCTGACAGCTTATAAATGTACAAACCCAATGCAAGTGCACCTATGCTACATGAATTAACAAGACAAAATGTATCGATGCATCTGAAGTTGCGATTAGTTTGTGAAGGAGTCAGCAATCAACTGATATCCGCATAACAAAAGGGATGTCAGCACTAACACCTTCTATATCGAATAGGTTTTCTATAAAGTTCAGGTTAATTCAGAATACAATGGTTACGTGTTTCTGTTTCTCACATGAGTGAACAGCATTATTGTTTTAGGTCATCAACATTAACTACTCACAATCTAGTGTGAGACTACACCGTGCATAATTACAATTAGAAAAACGCCTCAACTTATGGGGAGTTATATAATTTGCACTTGACACAAACAAAGAGCCAATAAGGCAGTGAACCTTAGCAGTCCTACACATGACAGACACTATTTTATGTTCATCTTGTCCTATATTTGAAGGTGCAACTGAGACTACAATCTCGCCAACAAAATACAGCCCTTTTCCTGATGTACACAAGATCATAAATTGCAAACACAAAAAACAGTGTATTTCACACAAACGGCATGTTGCTATCGATATAACCACAAAAACCTAATTCAATCACAATTACAATAAATCACAACTATTATTCAAACAATTTCTCAATAATCACAAAAACTTGACAATTCTCCACAAAATCGATAACAAGATTCATCCTTTCCAAACAATAAACAAGCCCCAAATTGAACAAACACTGACTAACAAATTATATTAAAAAGGGTTAAAAACTTACATGAAGGAACAGCGGCTTTATCAACAATACTCTCAAGAGTATCATAAACACACTTGCTATCCACAAGAAATTGAATATACCCTTGAACAGTAGGTTCCCATCTCCCTAAAGGCTGTCCTTGAGGTTCTTTCTCACCTTCTTTAGCTTGATCTTTTGTATGTAATTTCATTGCTACAAATCTCATTTCTTCCACAAACCCTTTCCCTTCACCAGGATACCTCTTCTTCTGTTTCTCAGCAGCAGCAGTTGCTGTAATCACAGTTGCTCTCAAACCCCCTCTCCTCTGAACAAGATTACAGTTTCTATTCCCCCATAACTTGTTCCCAAAACTTGGGTTGTTTCTCAAATTGATACTCGCTTGAATTCTTGTTGGTATTGATTTGATGATTGTATTGTTGTTTGAATAGAGTTGTGATTGAGATAATGGAGTTGTAAACGCCATCACAATACAAAAAACTTTCTGTTAAGGTTTTTTTTGAATAAGAAAGATTCGATATTTCAGACCTAGAATGAGAATCAAGAGTATAGAGCTAGAAGTGAAGATGTTTTATTACAGAAGAATGGGCTGCCGTCACTCTAGTTCCTTCCTTTTATCTTCTTCTTCTGAAGTAGAGAAGACTCTTGTGCTTGAGAATATGTTTGGTAAGAAAATCTTTTGGTACAGCTTCTTTTACATCGCCAACATGGCAATTTTTAAGTGGTTATAGACAAAATGGGTCCCACTTGTTGAAGGTGCCCAGCCAATCATGTGTCGTCGCCTAGGTAATGGACGGACGCACGGTTGTATGCTTGATAATGGTCAACCGATAGTCTGACGTATAAGAATTGTTTACTCCCTGTGGTTCACTGATGAAGGCCCATGCCGAATTATTATTTTTCTTTTTTCTCTTCAGGCCGTGTACATTTTTATTAAAGTCTGCTTTGGACCTTGTAGCACCACGAGGTACTGTCGGGCGAGTGAGATTGCTTAAAAATGCTCTGTTCGAAGTATTTCTATACGGGCCAAAATACCTGCTATAAATACATAGTCAAAAATCTTGCACCAAAATACCTGCTATAAATACATAGCCAAAAATCTTGCACCATAATACTTGCTATATACTTGCCAGTTACTTCCTCATTTCTCTTTGAAACTATCCTAGCTTAGCATGTTATAAATAAAGAAAGTCTAATACAACTTAAGGCAAGAAACTAGTTGGAAGCCTAACCACAGGCTGAAACCCTTTTGTACATACAAGAAACGGGGGAAACCGAGAAGTGTCTCCTTTGGGTAACTTTGAGTGGACCCCACATAAACTTATTCCCCTAGTGTTTCGTGAGTATTTTACCCAAGATGGGTTCTTGACTTCTTGTACAGCCTCATGCTTATCCATACGCAAACACATGTCTACGTGCTTGCCACGTTGTCTGCAACTTCGATGGCCAAAGTACAGGTCTCCCAGGTTCGATATATCTAATCTAACGCCTCATCAAAGGCTAGGGAGTAGGGAGTTGTAGTAGTAGTAGTGTAGTCCCGTCTTTATGAACTGGTATAGGACTATAGGTCCATAGCCATAGGTATAGCGACTCAGCAACCCAGTTACATCGGTTATCCAAAGTTCCAAACCAGAAATGACTGCCCGATATATTTGTCTGCCCGAGAGAAGAAGAAAGTGTCGGTGGGATTTCAAACTGTGCTCATAGTCTCACACCATATCCTAATGTATTGCACGCATATGTAACCTTTGATTCATATTCGGAAAAAAATTTCGAAAGATTTAGGCGGTCAATATATCATTGTTTTATCAGAAAAAAAAATTGTGTCCCCATAAAAGTAGAAGAAAAATAGCTATAACTTGGTCTAGAGTCAAGATCACCGTAAATGTGTCAAGGATCAGCAGATTTAAACTGGTGAAGAGTCCAGTTATTCCTAAGGATACTGATTTCCAGGTACCTAATCAGGTTAATGGTCGAATATCAAGGGATGATTTTAGGGCTCTTGTGAAGGTTGCAGGAGTGTCTAATTGGTCCATGATAGCTAAGCAGATTCAACATCATCTTTAGATGGACAATAACATCACTCTGGACATCTTAGATGATCATTCAGCTATCTTTAAGGTTGATGAAAAGCGATGGATTTCTTTATGGAAGCCACAAATATTATCATCAAACGGCAATGTTATTCAACTTACTAGATTTTCAGGTAAAGAAGCTTTGAAATCTAAAGTCATTGGTGATGATCTTATCATTCCCGATTAAGCATTATCTGATAAGCTTAAATGGATTAAAATTAGAGGCATACCATGTAAAAGATGGTGCAGTTCCTTGTTTAAAGCCATCGGGGATTCATTAGGGGGCTTTGCAGAGATTGCTACAAGCACACTAAAAAAGGAAAACTCGAAATTCTTCAGAATTGCTATTACTGGCATGGTTGACTCGTACCAGCGGTTTTGATGGTAGATGATGATACATTCAAGTGGGTAACAACCATTGAATGGGATTTTAAATTTTCTCCAAAAAATAAGGCTAAGATGGAGGAGTATATTAGCCTGATGGAAAGTTTTGACTTGAAAAGAGAAAGTTTAATAAATGAGTCGACTGTTTCTGGAGATTTTGTAAACAAAAATAGATCTTTGGCTGACTCACGTATTGGATCGAATAAGGATATGGAGCATATCCATCTGACTTCGGGTAAGGGTGTGAAAAATGATTCATGGGCATATAAGCCTAAGTCTGTATCCAGTCCACAACAATTGGAAGATGCAAGTCAAGGTCAATTTATTAGTGAGCCAATGGGTGATCTATTTTTATTTGATAAAATCCCGATGGGTAAGTCTCTAAATACACTAAGAACAAATGATAGGGAGGATGGTGATTATACGTTCTTGTGTAGAGATTTCTACAGTTCCTCAGCTTCGGGTGGTAAAGAAGGTAGGAGTTCCACATCTGAAGGCATGTTTACTAGATTCAATGCCTCAAACTAAGGGTCTGGTGGAGGTGTAGATGGAGTGCCCACCCATCCAGTAAGAGACTTTGAACCTAGTTTATCTGATTTGAGATGGTCTGGAGGTTGTGATGCAGATGGAATTGGTCACAGGTATCCAGAGTCTCAAGCTCGGATATCAAACGGGATGAGAATAGTTGAGGAAGGCAGTTGTACAAGTGAACAAGAAGTTGGTGGTTCAAGGTACATTGTTTCATCTGAAACTATGGCTCAATCCTCCTCTAAACTCACCAAGAATTGGGGGTGGAAAAGTTGTTGCACCTAACAGTTCTAACGGTGAGGGTAGAGATGTTGTGCGAATTGTTGCCCTTCGTCTAAGATTAGTAAGCATAATTCTAATGGATGTGCAGGTGGTGTGCCCATTGAGAATAACTTAGACAATTCAGTCAGGGGTAGTGATTCTCATGAGTTGGAAGATATTTTTGGTATATTTCAGGCTGTAGATGAAGCGTTTCCTGTCGCCAAGACTAAATCTGGAGTAGGGGTTACACTAAATAAAGAGGTAGCTTCATTGCCTGGTAATAACGGCTCGATGAAAGGCCTTCTAGATTTGATGGAATATAATGCAAATATGTTTTCACAGGGTTTTACTGGACAACAAATGTCACAGCCTATTGATGCAGCTGAAGGCAGTCGCGCAACACCAACACATATACTTTCTGAAGGTCAGTCTGGTGCTTCGGCTAATGGAGATATAAATATACCGACTGGGGTTGACGAGGGTACAAACAGAACAGAGATGCAAGGCACTCCAGGCTGTGATACTGGAGACACTTCTCTGAATGCTAATACGATTTGTGAACCCGTCAATGTTAATATATCAGGAGAGATGGAGGCAAGTGATACGCTGATGTTGGAAGGGGACTACTCTAATGCCTTATTCAACGTAGTTGAAGATAGGATCGTTATAAATTTGGGAGATATTAAGTGTATGTATTGCGAAGCTTAGGATGTTCTTTTCACTACCAGCAAACTAATCTTTGAACTTTGTAATAGATTAGGAGGCATGAGAAAGGATGATGAAGTAGAGGTCACACCTATGATCCAGGAGATACTTCGAAAGTATAAGGACGGGTATGCATTACTAGCAGCTGGTAAGAGTGGCACTGATAATGTGGAGAGTAGTGATTCAAGCACAGAAGATGATGGGGTGAGTAATATCCAGGAAGTTGATAGGGAACATGTGGAGGATGATGGGTTCTAAAATATTAAGTTGGAATGTACGGGGTCTGAATGATTTCAGAAAACAGATTGCATTGAAGGATTTAATTGGAGCTCATAAGTGTTTTATTTGTGCGGTACAAGAGACAAAAATTGCATCCATGTCGTCTTGGTTTGTTCGTCAGTTGTGGTACGATTTTGATTTTGATAGGAGGTATTTACCATCTCAAGGTGCAGTGGGTAACAGCGGGGGTTTGTTGCTAGTTTGGGACAGTTCAAAGCTTCAAACTATTGACGTCAGAATTGGGTTTAACTCAATTTCAGTCTTGTTAAAGGTGAAAGCTACGGGGTTTACCTTTGTACTTACAACTGGGTACTCTCCTTGTGACTAAGATCTGTGTGTTCTCTTATGTAAAGACATGTCGGAGATTAGAGAGTGGTATAATGCTCCATGGTGCTTGATTGGAGATTGGAATGCCATAAAATTTCAGGAGGAAAGGAACAGGGAGGGAGGCAATCTCAGGAATATAGCTATTTTTAATGAGTTCATTGAAGGCCATGATTTGCTGGATTTACCTTTGAATGGGGGTAGTTTACTTGGACAAACAAACAATCTGATCCATTTTTATGTCGACTAGATAGAGTGTTGATATGCTCTACCTTCGATGCTACTTACAATAGAGCAACTTAGAATGTTTTAGTGCGTACAGTTTCAGATCACAACCCTATTTTATTTGACTTGCTACCGACTATGCGTTACTCTTCTTACTTCAAAGTTGGGAATCATTGGATGAAGCATAAGGACTTTGACAATCTGGTGCGGATGTGGTGGGAAGCAATGTCGTACTCATGTACTCCAAGCTTTATTTTCTTCAAGAAGTTGCAGAATTTGAAATTCTTTCTAAAAAGGTGGGCTAAAGAGACGTTTGGAGATGTCAAGCATAAGGAGGATGAGCATACTGAAACTATTGGGAGGCTTAATTTGTTAGAGGAAACTTCAACTCTTACTCAAGATAAAAGAGAAGAACATGCTCAAGGGGAGGTGAAATTGGAGGAAGTGAAGCTGATGAGAGCAAGAATGGCTTTACAGCGTGCGAAGGTGAAGGGTTTTACTGATGGTGACAAGAACACGGGCTATTTTCATGCAATTGCTAATTCCAACAGGAAACAGTGTTATATTACGAAGCTGGAGGTAGATGGGGTGGATGTGTTTAATGAGGAGGCTATCAAGAGAGAAATTCATCATTATTACTCTGACTTATTCAGTGCCACTTCTTCGGTAAGTCCAACCTTTGATAATATGGATTTTTCTTCTATTGATGGGGAGCAGCAGGCATGGCTTGAGAGACCTTTTGACGAAGATGAAGTTCATGCGGGAGTGAGAGCTTGTGGTGCAAATAAAGCTCCTGGACCTGATGGTTTTAATATGAAGTTCTACAAGCATTGTTGGGATATCATCAAGGATGATTTAATGAGAGTAGTTATTGAATTTTTCGTGAAGGGGAAGGTTGATGGGAGGCTTAATACTTCTTTCATTAAACTCATTCGTAAGAAGGAAAACTCAGCAACAGTCAAAGATTTTAGACCCATTAGTCTGACTCTCAAGGTGTTGGCGGAAATATTGAACGAGTTTAATATTGAAGGTGGTTATGCCATCTTTAATTGGTGACTCTCAAGAAGCTTTCATCAAGGATGAACAGATTCTAGATGGGATTCTCATTGCGAACGAGTGCATTGATAGTCGATTAAAACAAAATTTACCGGGTGTATTACGCAGAATTGACATGGCCAAAGCATTTGATAATATCAAATGGAACTCGTTATTCGCTATTCTTCAAAAGAATGGATTTGGGGAGAGATGGATTAGGTGGATGATGTGGAGTATTACGGAAGCACAATTTTCTGTCTTGGTTATTAATGGCTCGGCTACGGATATAATAAATCCATCTAAGGGGGTTCGTCAAGGAGATCCTCTATCACATTTCTTCTTTATTCTTGTGGTTGAAATTTTATCCAAGTTGTTGAATGAGGCAGTCCAAAATGGTAGAATTGGAGGTTTTTCTGTGGCGGAGGAAGGAACAGTTACATCTCATCTTCAATTTGCGGACGATACCATTATTTTTCTCAACGCATGGAGATGAAGTAAGGAGATTACACGTTCTACTCATGGTGTTTGAAGTCCTCACGGGTTTGAAGCTGAATTTGGAGAAGAGCAAAATTACAAGTATATGTGCGGATGATATAGTTGGAGATTTGGCGTTGGAATTAGGTTGTGGTGTTGATTCATTGCCGATTACTTATTTGGGTTTGCCAATTGGAGCTTCAAGGAGAAATCTGGCGGTGTGGGGGGTTGTTATCGAAAGTATGCAAAAGAAATTGACCCCTTGGAAAAGACGTATTCTCAACAAAGCAGGGAGATTGACTTTGCTCAAGCATTCTTTGAGTTGTCTACCAACTTATTACTTGTCCCTTATTAAACTTCCAGTTGATATAGAGAAAAAGTTGAACACTATTATGAGGAAATTTCTATGCGGAGAAGAAGAGGATAAGAAGAAGATGAGTTGGGAGGGTTGGGAAAAGGTTTGTCATCCAAAAAAGAAAAGGGGCTTAGGGGTTAGAAATTTGCGAAGGGTGAATACTAGTCTTCTTGCTAAATGGCATTGGAGATATGCTAAAGATAAAACATCCCTATGGAGGAGAATTGTATGTGAGAAAACTAATTCGCAACAAGATTTTCTTGTGCAGGTGAAGCCGTCTGAGGTTATTGGTTTAAGTTTGTGGCACGACATTGATAACACTAGACATGAGTCATTTCTTGCATGGATTTGGAGGTGAATAATGGACGTTCGGTTCGCTTCTGGCAAGATCCTTGGCTTAACAAAAAATCCTTAGCTGATAAATACCCACGCTTGTATAAGAAGAATACCCAACAAATGGTTTCGGTAAGGGATGTCTGTTAAGGAATGTCATTTTCATTGGAGGGAATCTGAAATCTTTTGAAGATTTGATTGCTGCAATTAAGCTGGATATTCGTCTATGGACTTCACAGACACACATTTTCAGGAACTACACAACTACTCAGGTTGTTTTCCATTTGGAAACCCTTGTAAATTTGTGATAGGTGCTCAAAACACCTATTCAAGAGTACCTAATTTGTACACTTTAGTCGGCTAGATCCTCATATATTCTTTATTTTACATTGTTTTCTATTTTGCAGGGTACTTTGAAGTTTAATAATAAAAATGAAGCGATTTACAACTCAATTCATCACTTGGCAACGCTCGGAGTCAATGGTCTCGAATACAAGAAGAATACAAGGCTCAAAAATGTCGCAAACAAGAATTACCGCAGGTGGGCGCAACTAGTTTTAACGAATTCATGGAGGCAGTCAGGTTATTCCCAACCACAGCGCAGCGTTAAGGGCCACCTTAAAAACGGGCCCAATTCCTAAAGACAGGGCCAATTTCTGTAGGCCCAATTTCTAAAAAGGAGGCCCAGATTTCAATTTCCTAAATCAAGTTCAGATTTTTCCGTCAGTATATAAGAGGCGGACGCAGAAGTTTTTTTGATATCACGCAGGAGTTCTGGGACGTGAGCTCAGGGACAGAAAAGCTAGGGTTTTGGGCGCGATTGTCGAGGCGCCGAACAACGGGTTTTTATGCTTTTATTTTCTTTATTATTATCTTTTAATGGATTTCAATAAAGCTATGAGTAGCTAAATTTCTTTATATTGGTTAGGGATGTAGTCGGATATCATAGACATGCTTTGTGATTAATTTTGGAGTTATAAATAATCTTTTCATCATCGTTCTTATTTTACTGCGCGTATGAATGCATGATTGATGTATTGCATTAAGATTGAATATTAATTGATTTAAGTTGCAAACTAAATTAGTTTATTTTCATATCTATAACTAGAATTAGGTTTTGAGATACGAAATCGTCGACGAACCTTTTCACAAGTAGTACAATATAATTTCGATTGCGGTGATAGCTTTTAGGAATTGTATGTAGAATATGACCTTTGTTGAATGAACTGCTCCTGGTAGTTCATTGCATTGATTAGCCTATTTCACAGATATTAATGCTCTTAGAGAGTTGAACTCAATTACTCGATGTGTTGAGTTATTCTCTACGTAGTATTCACACATTCATCGTTATGGTGTGTGATGACAATAGGAAATTTCGGGATATTTTCGCGATGATGTATTCTAGGGCTTTTGATAATGAGAGATTAAATAGAAACTCCAAATATTATTTATAGTGCATGTTATGTGATTGAAGATGAAACCTTAACCAATATTCGCATCTCCTGATTATTTTCTACAATTATTTTCTTTAGTTTTAATTTACTTTTATTGCACCAAACATTCCCCCCCTGGTTACTTAAGAAATCGATAATAAATAACAATCAATCTCTCTCTGTGGATCGAATCTGTTCTTGCCACTATATTATTTTATTTATTGTGAAGGTTAAGAACTGAAATATATTTGTTGCGGTTCGACAACGCATCAATTTGTAAGGGCTTTGTAGTTTTTCTTCTTAGGGGTCTTGCGACCATGTACATAACTTTGTAAATAACTTTTTTTTCTTCAATATATCCTTTTTCTATCGAAAAAAAAAATATTTTTTTTCCAGGACAAGCCATAGATATCTGGATTCAAATGAATGACAATTTAAACCCTGAACCGTGAAACTTCTCGGAGTTCCCCCTTGTTTGGTGGAATAACATTGAGTGAGAGCTCTTTTACATGACTATTTTAGGGCCTATAGTTTCTTTTTTCGGGCCTTTGAAATTTATGCCCATCCAGTTGAGTCAGTTATGGGGTAACTGAAATGGGGTGAAAGTACCTAAATGTCTCCACCATGACTGTTAAGTAAAAACCAAAATTCATAATCCTAATTCATTTTCAACTCCATTAGCCGATTCTTCTCTCTTCTTCTCCCCTTTTCATTTTCATTTTCATTTTTCGAAACCATTTAAGTGAAAACATCGTCGATTAATCGACGATTATTAAAAAAAAAATCTCACGATGAATTCTATATAATGACGATGTTTAGAGTCAAAAACACGAGAACAAACCCAAGAGACTTTGATCCAGGAATCGATATAACAAAGGTATATCAAGTAACGTCGTCTTCAATGCCAAAAAAAAAAAATGAAAATCTGAAGTTGTTGCTCTTCAAGATAAACTCAAAGAAGACCATGTGACGAGAATCAGGTTGATTTTTAGTTAATTTTCCACTCAAAATCCTAACTGTTCGGAAAACTTACCCAGAATCATTAGTTGTTAATTGTCTAATCGATCGATTGTTCTTCGTGTTCATCTTCTCCAAAAGAATAATCCCAAAAATTCTTAGTTGTGTGTTAGTTTCAGAAACCGATTAATGTTAATCGGTCATATGTGAGTTAATAAACCAACGATTATTAATCCTTCTAATTTTTCATATTCTTCTGTTTGAATTCTATGGCATAATCGTTCGCTATATAAACCGATTCAAATCCCTTATTTTGAATTTTGAAGTGCTTAATTGTTCCTTTGTTAGACTTGTGTATGCTAATTTTATACTTGATTGTTTGAATTATGCTTAATCCTTTAATATATATTATTACATAAGCCGATCTACTTTAATCGATTCCCAATTATGTCTAGTTTTTAATCGGTTTATGTAAGTGCTCTGTAAAACCGATCAATATGGAGGTGAAAATCTGAAAGTCTTGTAAGTTTTTTGCATATAATCTGAAAAAGAGGGGATCCCGAGATACACCACCAACTTTTTGTTTTCGTGAACTCTGTTGATTATACTACTTGAACGATCTCACAAATCAATATTCAAGTATTCACCTGAGTAATCTCAAAGGTTCTATAATCAACAATTGGATTTATGTAGTACTTTTAATTATATAAATATAATGCGGAAGGTAAAAGTAATGCACGACACAAGAAGTTTTGTTAACGAGGAAACTGCAAACCTAGCAGAAAAACCCCGGGACCTCGTCCAGATGTGAACACCCTTAGTATGAACGGTATATAGACGCTAGCCTACTCTCATACTTCGGACTGGACTGTATCGAGACTGAATTCGACCTACAAGCAACTCAACTACCAATGTGCTCCTACGTCTCTTGGCTCCCGCAGAAACCTACGTACTAGATTCCCCTAGCTGACGTCCTTTACAGGCCTAGGAGTTGGTCCACTTCCCTTCGTGAAGACTAGCGCTACCCTACCTCTAACACGACGCCTAAAAGTATCCAAGTAATCAAACAAGAATACGATTGTGATTTCATTTAGACTTAAAGTCAAAGTTAATGGAAATCGATATGTTGAATAGGGCTTATTGATCTAGCCTAAACAACTTTACCTCTAAACGCGTGACGAACTTAGTATGAAACCTAGTTCTATGCGTTGGGAACTTCTAGGGTTTACGATTCAAGATCTACCTTACGAAGTTTCTATCAAATCTTGGTCGTGATAAGATTGAAAATATTCAATCGACCCAAGATACAGGATAGAATTTTACTTCCGACCTGTGCTTCACGATCCTCAAGTATAGTCTTTCAATATTCGTAGTCCAAAAGGACTTCGAGATGACGACCAACCTTTATGCAAGGATACACATAACTTGCAGAAGGTCATCTATTTATAGTGATCACTAAGGGAGGCTTTGCTTAAAGTTTAAGCAACCTTGAGTAGGGCTCAAGCAAGTTCCGGAACTAAGAAGTCCATAGCTTGAATACCCATTCTCAATCTTCTATGAACTTTGGACTAAGCCAAAATTTAAAGAAGACTCAACCTTGTTTGAAGGTTCGTGACTTCTGGTCCAAATACTTGTTTAAACATCGTTTGGATTAAGTTGTTGAATTCCATGGGCCAAGTGATGACTAGTCCGAGAACTAATCATGTCTAGACCGAAAACTTCAATGATATGAAAGTTTGTAAGTTTTCTCATGGATTATATGTACGCGTTCATGAACGCGTTCATAGAGCAGTCAAATAGAGTTTAGGAGAATTCAGGAACTTGTATGTACGTGTTCATACAGACTTTTGCTCGTTCTCTGAAATGCCATACAATCACATGTAAGCGTTCATGTACGCGTTCACCGTTGTCGTCTATTTCAAGAGACAATCCAACATACTATACCTATACATATTATCATGAGTGTGACAAACGCAAAGGCGAAAATCCTAGAATACCTTAGGATCATTTAAACAACATCATAGACCATTGGTATGATAGAAATGGTAAATACGATACGGAAAGGAAAAACCTTTCTAATCTTTAGCGAGGACGTTATGATTTATCAAGTAGTAAGCTTCGGTCTTCGATTTCATCAGTTTTCGTCTCGATTACCTAAAACTATCCTAGTCCGAGGTTGTAGAGTAAACTTATCAAGGATTGTGCTTTTGTCTCATAAACTTGACAACTGACTTGAGATAGCAATATCAGTGGGTTCAACCGAGCAATGCTCTAACAATCTCCCCCTTTTTCAATTTTAGTGACAAAAACCAATCTTACATATGGATTCAAAAA
>JAJJMA010075367.1:0-11459 GCA_023529015.1 Papaver nudicaule
ATTTAATCTGTAGACCCACAATCTCCCAATAATTGCATTATAAGGGGTTGGGGCGTACACAGCAATGAATCAAGTATTAACTCGGATTGACCCTGCTTGCACTTCCAATGTTATCTCACCGTTTGGTGTCGACACTGCCCCCTTGAATCCATAAATGGTGTAGCGAGACGGTGAGAGTTGTTCATCAGTGAGACCCATTCGCTGGTAGGTTTCGTAGAAGATCACGTTAAGAGAGCTCCCACTGTCCATCAATATTTTCGTGACATTCCATCCTGATACTGGTAAAGTAAGTACTAATGCATCGTGAGTTTCTAGCTCCTGGTTCACATCCTCAGATGAGAACGTTAATGTTGCGGCCATCCATTCTTCCGGTCCTCGGCGAGTACCCCATCAATTTTGAACATCTCTTGGTCTTCATACCTTTTCCTTAGTCGTTTTCCCACATCTCCTGAAAGGGAGGGGTCATGGTGCTCAGAGTGTGTTATCATGATAACCCTGTGATTATCCGGTAATTTGACATTCTTGTCCTTCAAAGGGAGTCTGGATCATTGGGGCTCAGTACGTATTCTTGTAGACTACCTGCATCTATCATCCTTTGGATATGATCTTTCAGGTTTTTACATCTCTCAGTTGTATGTCCTCTGAAGTCATGGTACTCACACCTTTCTGGGTGGTTAGTTGGCTTCTCATGCTTCCTTCCTCTAGTGTGAGGCCATTCAAAGTCTTGTCGATGCTTTATCGCTGCCATGATTTCTACTATGCCGGTGTTCAATTTGGTGTAAACAAGTTCATTGAATGGTGTTCCCTTTCTTGATTTGCTTTGCTTACTCTCGTTCCTCCTGTAGTCCTCATTCCTTGTCTTTTTGTCCTGGTAAGAGGTCTTCCCAGAATCGTAGCTTCTTTTTGGTGCTGAGGACTCGGGCTCTACCGAGTTAGTGCTCGGCGTCACGTTTGGTGCGGGCTGCACCCTGGGGTTGGCTCTCTGAATTTCTTGAACTCTAACGTGCTTGTCAATCAAAACCATGAGATCTCCCTCAGTAATAGGGTTTTGACTATGAATGTCCACTAAAAGGTTGCTGATACGATCAACTGCCCACTTGAAGCAGTTGATGCCGATCTCTGGATTAACACTTCCGATCTCTTGTCCTATCTTGATCCACCTGTCTCTGAGCTCTTGATAAGTTTCCTTTGGTCCAATTGCCAGGGCGAACATTCGTTCTAATCCGGCTTTCGTTCTTTTATTGTACAAGTATTTTGTTATAAAGGCATTGACTAGTTCCTCAAAAGAGTTGATTGAGTTGGAAGGAAGGTCATCATACCATGCTAAAGCTTGACCCCTGAGGCATGATGGGAAGAATCTGTACATGACTTTGTTGTCCCACCCCCACTGTGCCATGACTCTTCTATAATACCTGAGATGTATAGTGCGGTCGTCATGTCCCTCAAAAGAATTGAAAGTAGGAGGCTTTCACTTATCTGGCAATTTGTAAAAGATGATTCTGGGGACCAACGCCGTAGATTGCGAGTTTTTCATGGCTTCTTCCAGGTGTCCCCCTCATTGTCTTGTTTTAAGCATTTTGATTTCCGAACGCATTTGTTCCATATCGTCGTGCTTCCTGTACCATCAGGTAGCTTGGATATACTAGGCTCAGTATCTTCAAAGTCCTCCCCACCATCCTCATATGGGTTGGAATTCGTTTATTTTCCTTATGGGACTGTTTTAGTTGGGTGGATGCAGCGAAGTGGCTCAAGATGATCTGCCTCAAGGTACGGTACCACCTGGATGTCTGCCCCTTCCTCATGGGCCTTAAGGAGTCTTCTTTCGAGCCTTTCTCGGATGTCCTTGAGTACTTGATTTTCTTCGGCTAAAAGAGAGAGAGCATCTGTAAAAGTATCTTTGAATTTCATAATCACTTCTAACTGGAACCCGTGTAGCTCCCTCACAAGATGGTTGTTTTCTCCTGAAAGATTATGTGGGGTGCGCTCACTGGTCCTTAGATTCCCGTCTTGTCCTTCTATTATGAGTGGGATCACCGGCGTGATCGGGTTCATTGGGCAATCTTCCGTCCTTTTGTTAGAAAAAATTTCTTGCACAACTCCTGATCCTAAGGGTGGCCCACTGGCTTCTTCTAAGAAAACTCATTGCTGAGGCTCTCGCATTCCTAAGGCTTTAGTTAAGGGGGTACCATAAGGCTGGTTGATGACCACAAAGGATGAATCTCTCATTCTCTTTTGTCATGATGCTTCGAGTGCGGCTTCTAAATCTGCAGCTTCTTCTGCCTCAAGAAACACTGTGCTGGCTGCTGCCTTTTCTTCTACGACTCTGGCTCTTGCGGCTATCTTCTCTGCGGCAGCCTTAAATTATGCATGGGCTTTTTCACTTCTGACTTTTTCTGCTGCAATTCTGGAGTCCGCCAGTGTTTTCTCCATAACTAACTTTTCTGCTGCAACCTTTTGTGATGCGGCTTTTTGGGGTGCGGCATTCTGTGTTGCGTTCTTTTGTGTTGCGACCTTTTCTGCAAAGAACTTTACTGATGCCAGCTTTTCAGCTGCTGCTTTCTGAGATGCGTCTAAGGATGATGATAGTTGTTCCATCAGTAACCTTTTTTGTGCGGCTTTCAGAGCTGCGGCTTTTTCTGCTACGACACTGGAAGCTGTTGTTGCCAAATCTTGGGTTGTAGTCCTGGGAGTTACGCTGATATGCTCCGTTGTTTCCGCATCCCTTCGTTTTGACTGATCTTTGGTTATGCTTCTAGTTCTTATTTGGGAACTGTAACATCCTTGGAATTTCCCATCTCACAATCCTATAGAGGTGAGACATATTTTTCAATTCTTATGATCGTTCTCACAGGAGCCTTTGATGAATAAGAAATGATAAAACGTTTGAAACAAAGAGTAATTCATTCTTACAGAATGAGATATAGTCTTATTTTCCTTGGATCCTAAATTACTTTCATTGGTAAGAGCTAAAATAGCCTATAATAGTAACATAGGGAAGCACAAGAAAGATAAATCCTTTACCAGAGACCGAAGTCCCTGGATCTAGCACCAAACTGTTTGTACCTAAAAGTCGCCTAGTTTAAGATACTAACATACAAGATATAAATGATACTGAGTACTAGAGTTGACTCAGTATAGAGGGGGGTAAATCAGGAATCATATAAATAACTGATAATGTTAATAATCCAAGGGAGTTGGTTATCAATATTATTGCCAAACATTCACATATAAAGGAGTATCAATGTTACAAATAGATTAGTTTTAATCTTAATGACTTTGAGTAATGGTTATAAGGTGATTTAGTTGTAGGTTTTAGCTGAGTCCCTTAGTGGATCTCAGTCTTTTTTTCCTAAAATGTCCGTCCCCCACTCCTTCAGTAGAGTCGGGAATTTATAGACGCACTTGGTAGGGTCCTCGGGTCTTCTTATTCAGTGCGATTTTCTGTCCTGAGGGTGCAGCACCATGCTTGCTTCTAGGGGAAGTCTTATCTTGAGTGAGATAACTCTATCGTTGCTCCATTGGAAAGCTTACACGTGCTCTCCGTCTGTCGTTGCTCCACTAGGAAGCTTCCACGTGAACTCCATGCTTTGAGTGCTTCTGAATGTCTAGTCTAATCAGCTTAATCGTGGAGGGATCCCAGCTTTTAATCTAAGATCCTTACTTGAGATAAGATGGAGGTGACTCAGACCTGATTCGGTGTTGCTTCCCTATCGTTACTATCTCGTCCCCTCTTCCCAGATGCTTACACGTGGGCGGTAGTTATTTGGTACCTACAAAGCTAATGCAAAATCAGAAATCTCTTTAACTCATGACCCTTAATCAAGACTTACACTTTCACTGACCTTGGTAAAACTTCTTCGTTTCAAGACTCAATTCTTCCTATTTTTTCTTTAAAAAAAACTCAATTTTTTTTTTCAAGACTCACTCAACTTTGAGAATAATGTCCAAAAATAAAAGGTGTTTCACAAGATATTTTACAGTTAAACAACACTCCTTATGAAGAGCAAACAGATTGAGACTCATTCCAGTTACGAGCCATGATTGACGTTACAAGAGAAAGAAAAAGATTCACTAAACAAGGATATGTTGAACAATTAGTCTTTTTCTTGATATTTCTATTTCGTTCGGAATATTACTAGCTAGCACAATAATTGGGTAATCAAAATTTCTTACCGTTTGTCATATTCTGATAGTAGTTAATGTAATGCTTCTTATTCCAGACTTTCATGGACTCCATATAACTGAATTTCCATTAAATATTCACAAGGAAATTGGTTAATTTAACATTTAACATTAAGAACCAGGAATTTTATATTAGCTTGGTATAACAGTTATTTGGATGTACCAAAACGAATATTTTTCCTCTAATGGAAGTCTAAGTTAACTACTATAATCTTTACACCAATGGTATTGTTTGATTTCCAAACACACCTTTAGGATTAGTGTTAATAAAAGATATGATAATTAACATTGAAACACAACGATAATAACAGTCAACCATGTCCCAAATAGATGTGTGGATAACTATTCAACATGCTGCAATGACAAAAGGATATAAACACCATCCTGCAAGGGAAATCTTGTATCGGCATTGTTTGATTCACATGCATTTAAAAAATATAAATCAATATTCAGGTTTCCAAAATTTTCTGAAGAGTGTAGAATTATTGCACACTGAGCTAAATATTTTACAATGTCATCATAAGGTTTGGGTGAGAAAATCAACAAAAAGGACAAGAGGAAATTGTGCTCAGAGAGACTGGGTGTGGATGTGGTTGGGGCGTAGGAAAGGACCCTAGACAAGGATATGTCAAAAGGAGGAAGAAGTGTCACACAACACAAAAGATGTAACCCAAAGTTGTAGAGTATACCACCCGCGGCTATTCAAAAAGCTAATGCAAAATCAGAAATCTCTTTTACTGATGACCTTTAATCAAGACTTACACTTTCACTGACCTTGGTGAAACTTTTTTATTTCAAGACTCAATTCTTCCTATTTAAAAAAAAAAAAAAACTCAATTTTTATTTTTTATTTTTGTATCTTTCAAGACTCACTCAACTTTGAGAATAATGGCCAAAAAAAGGCATTTAACAAGTTATTCTACGGTTAAACTACACTCCTTATGAAGAGCAAACAGATTGAGACTCATTCCAGTTACGAGCCAGGATTGACGTTACAAGAAAAAAAAAAAAAAAAAACAACACAAAACGATGTTGTGTAAAAATATTTGTATTTTGCTTGCAATTTCTATATCCTTCAGAATATTACTAGCTAGCACAATAATTAAAATCAAATTACAGATATACGGTCTTCATTTAGATGCTCGGAAGTTCGGAGCCATCGAATCGGGCGAAAATATTCTACAGTAACTCAGTTCCATTTCTCCATGGAAAATACTCCATGAATCTGCATTTTTAGATCATCTAAGTCATCTATTTCATGAGAATCATCAGTCTTTTCAATACCAATACTGCATCTTCTAAGTTTCAATTGTTTATTTAAGTTTTTTAGATTTACACAACCTTATTTGTCATTTCTTTTCAAAACTTAAAAGTTTTAGGGATAACTAATCTTTTTTGTCTTCCCTTGCATTTGCAGCTGATTTCATCCCTCAAATGGCGTTTGTCTCATTTCCGACAGTGGTTAAAGCGCTTGCGTTCATTGGAGTTTTACTAGTTTTAGTTATGGAGTTCCAGCGTTTGCTTAAAGGATTCATCTCTGCTATGCAAACTTTCTTCAACGAGTCAAGCAACCGATTCAATCATCTAGTTTTCCCCCTAAAGAGCTTTTTTCAAAATTCAAAATATCAAAGGAAAGTTAAGATCCGCATTAAAGTCCTTTGGTCAACAATATGGCGCCCTTGAGTGGGAGATCAATGAGCTCTTTTTGATAGATGAATTAAGTAAAGGTCTTCATACTTCTAGTGATTTTCTTGCAATTCTTCTTCTCATCACATTTCTTTATAGTATTGAAGTCACCACCCATGCACCATGGGAGATTCCAGTAGATATTGACATTGTCTAACTCCACCCACAAGTCAACTTTGTCAACCAGATTATTAGGGCCATAAATATTTGTGAGCACCCATTTAAAGTTGTCTTGCTTCTTTGTACAAGAGATGGACGGTATATATTCCCCCACAAGAGAATCAATCACTTCTATCAAGTCTTTGTCCCACAAAATGATCATCGCACATGAGCTTCCACAAGATTGCTGGATGGTCCATCCTACATTTTTAATACCACAGAATTGCTTCACATCATATGCAGTACATTGCATCATTTTGGTTTCTTGGAGCATAATAATGGATGGTTTAGTCAGTTGTATCATCTTATGAACCCCCGTTCTTCTTATGTTAGAGTTTAGGCCTCTAACATTCCAAGAATTTTTTTTGAGACTCATTTGGAAAACTTGAGTGCCCTGACAGCTGCAGATCTTCTTGTTTTAGGTGATTGATCAAATATAGCCTCAATGAATATACCAAGCCTTCTGCACTCGTTTTTTAGTTTGATAGGAATGAGTTCCTGGAGTGTGTGATCAGCAGAGCAAGCTTCATCATTCAAATCACTGAGGCATGGCTCAAAACTAGGTGGATGTGTTAGAGTTGATGAAAATGAGGCCACTGAGTTCTCAATATCCATAAGGAATGAAACTTCGGTCCCATTAGTGGCGTAGAGGTATGTTTTTGTTCATGAGTGCTAACATCCTCAATACCATCTAAAACCAGAATTCTCTGAACTGCAAAATCCTTAACAATGGTTTTTTTTTTTTTTTTTGTGGGTAGGGATTGGCTTTCGGACAGGACCATTAGAAGAGACTTTCGACACCAAGAACTTCGTCGAATGATTAGGCATCGAAGGTAAACTAATACCTAGTGTTACACCCAGATTGAAGAACTTGTTTACCTCATTCATGACCCAGGAGGGGATTTGTAGGTGAATCGGTTGATTGCTGGAGTGATTATGAGATTGATACATGGGTGAAAACATGGGATCGATACAGTATTGAAATTGAGCTGAATATGCTGAGATAGAAGTATATATTAGGGTTGTGTTATAGCTGAGGGGATGATATATGGGTGGTATAAGGGTTGATAGTGAAGGTAAGATATGGAAAATTGAATTTTGGGACTGGGGTGGTTCAGCTGACAGGTATGAGGAGATTATAGGGTTGGCAGAAGGTTTGATGGATGAATTTGTTGGTGGAGGTCGGGGTTGTGGAGGTAGAGGTTGTGGAGATGTTACATGAACATGGGAGGTCTGAATTTGAGAGGTTTGAGGATTTTGATGAGTGATTGAATAAGGTTCAGTCAGAGTTTCTTCTGTAGACAAAGATAATCGAAAACCTGGTGAGATTTTTGTGTCTATGTCCATGTCGGAAGATGAGTTAGCTGCCAACTCAGAAGGATATTCCACATGTGCAAATGAATTAACAAAATCAACAGATTCTGTTACCTTCTTTACACGCCTCCAAATTTGGCGAGTTGATTTTCTTTTGGACTTTTTCCGTCTTCTAGAATTAATTTTCCTTGCTTTATTCTTGCCGTGATGACCGGAAGTTCTTGAGCGAGAATATTCAAGAATTAAAGTATCAAATTCACTTTCCTTATCTGCGGAGCTTGACAAGGTGATTTCGTCCGTTGACAGAATAGATAATTTGTTTCCAGGTAATATTTACTCCTTTTGTTGATATCTCCCAATGAATCCGGCAATTTGTGTGCTCTTTTAAAATTCAAATTGGGAAAATCCGGATTGAGAGGAGGTTTTATGAGTATATTGTGCTGAACACATGATGATTTACCCGTTACAATGATCTTGGCCATGAACATATGCTTACCATAGAATACTCTAATCATTCTAGGTATTGAATTGATTCTGTTTGAATTCTTGACTTTGATATGGATTGTAGTAAGATCCTATAATTAATTTCAGAGTGTTTGGACTGATCAAAAGGACTTCCCCACAGAGTTTTCCGATTGCATGAATAATATTCAGTGACCAAAGTTGATATAGAACCCCAAAAATTTCCAAATGAAACTATGATGATGTGCTTGAGTATTATTCCAGAAATTCGTATTCCATTTAGCAACACTCAAAGTTGTATTATTAACTATGAATGTAAACTCCAAATTTGCAAGAGACAGATCTTTATCAGCATTAAAAATGGCTTCTGCTGAGTTGATAGGGAAGATCTGTAATGGAGAAATAATTTGTAATTCCTTACAAAGAGCATAACGGATATTTACCCACGAGTCCACCGCAACCGGGGATGAGATTACATAGGCATCATCCCATAATCCTAAGGGAATATCAGATCATGATTGCTCAATATTGATGAAGCTACCATACTTTGATTTTGAGATTCAAACCTCTGTGTGAGCTGCAAAGGTATTACAAAGGAATGGTGATGTTTGTAGGTATACTTGATTTGCTTGGTTTGTAACTTTCTGGTTTTGATTGATAAGAGTTTGTGCATATGTTTCCTAGGTTGTGCGTGGATAGGTTGGGTAATATGGGATTTAAGTTTTTGGATGGATGGGGTAAAGGTTAAGATTGAATCAATAACATTTGCAACATAGAACCAACCATCAAAGTATGAACCAACAGGAATGAAAAATGATATGGGTTTGCATTAGGGTTGGATTTAGCTAGCATGATGTGCAAGTAGAAACCATTTGAGTTAGATAGCTTGGTAGCACAAAACCAGTTAGTGTTATATGTATACTTCCAAACTTTTCTACCAGCATCACCATTTTTTGCAACTTCAAAGAAAACATTGTGCAGATTTTTAGCTAGTACGTAAGTGAAGGTACCAAAAGATTTTCCATGTGAATGGAATTCAGTGAGAGTTATAGGTGAAGAAGGAATGGTTTTGCAGCAAGAGAATCGTAGATGTTTTCTATCAATTTTAATATATCGACTTTCTATAGACATGATTGTAAATCAGATGAAGGAGGCTAGGGTACTAAATCTACTAATGATCTGGGAACTAAACTATAGACATCTAATGGAACTAGAAACTATGGAGACTAAGCAATGAGGATGATAGAGAGCGGAAGAGGAGAGGAGAGAGAAATCCATCTAAGAGTACAATGTATGTGTCTCAAAAAGACATTCAATGTCTTTCCTGCGAAAATGAATACCATGTTTACAAACATTAAGAAATATGTTTTTTTTCTTCTGAGAATGAAAACCTATAAAAGTTCAAATAGGGTAGAAATTTCAAAATATGAATCCACCATTTGGAAAACACACATGTTTGGACTGCATACCTGGTATCAATGAAAGACATGATGTAATGAATTACTTCATCGGTTAACCTACTAATTATATCTTCCCCATCAGAATATAAGGATGTATTATTTGTTTCTTCCATTGTTAACCCTAAGCAATTAACAATAAACCCACAAGTAAAAGAAGGAAAAAGGAACTACCTTTTGAGTGTATATATAGATGGCTTCAAATCAAATTTGAAGAAGTCTTGAAATGGAATTCTCAAGAACAAAAACCCAAGATTTTGTATTTCTTACTATAGTTCTCTCAGAATCTCTACAAGTACCCCCCTAATGCGGCAAAGAATAAGTGAAACTCTCAATCTTGATCGGAATCATAAACCCTAAAATTCCAACCTTTGGTATAATACTCTCTTAACAACTCTAACATAACTATTTTATTATTACACTTGTGTTATTCCTGTGTGCCATACTAGTGTATATGTTAGCCCTAGGCAGACGCTTTGGGTTTAATTAACTAAAATCATGGTCTTTTTGTGTATTTAGAAGGTAAGAGCAGTTCCTACAGCTTGAAACATAATTTATTTTCTAAATTGTTGCATCATAGGGCAAGAATTGTTATCTTTTAAATATGCAGCATTCCACATCCGTATTTGACAAATTGGTCTAATTCAAAGATTATCGAAAAGTAGTGATGTTAACAAACTGGGACTTTGGAAGGCATGAGATATGTTTAGAGCAGGGTCGTCTTTGACATTTCATCGGTCCTGGGAGATTTTTTTAAGAATGTCCTTTTAATGTAATGTTAAGCTCAGCAAGTATAGAGTGACAAGTATTAGTATGATATTGAATCAAAAGAAGACTGTCATGTAATTAATCATTTTCATATTTTGTCAACATCTTATATTTGAAAGTGAGTATATATACAAATACATCTGCTATTAGAGGTTTATATATATCTCACGCCTCACTGGTTGCGCCTTTAAAGAGGCAATTAAAGGTCCTAGCTTCGATATATGGGACCTGTGTTGGAGCACAAATTGCCATCATCTAAAGCCGAGCCTGATTCAAAGTCACGTTAACGACACATTATTGTGACCCTTTAGACAACACTTCAAAAAAAAAAAATCCATTGTTCATCAGAGTTATAATGTTCATCTCCTCGATAATTTTAGAGGTAATAAATTTGTCAAATCGTAAAAATCTTAAACTTCCAAGCTTTAGTCTTAAAATGGACTATGACCATGAGCATCTGGTGTTAACATGCTGGATTATGACCATGAAAATTTGCCAGAGCGTCTGCCTCAGGCTAACCCTCCAGATGTAACTCACAACCGGATGGGAACTGGCACGTATCCAGGCCCTTGTCCATGCCCGGAAATGTCCTCTCAACCCCACCCCACCCCCAAAAAATAAAAATAAAAAAATAAATAGTGTAAGCGATTTTAAATCCCTAATTTAGTTTCCTTCCAATCCTTCAATTTCTGTAACAATGTTTCGTTAAGGGGTCTCATTAAGGATCAAATTTCCTTACCTACATATTCACATATGGGCAAGAATTCTTTCTTAGACAAGTTTCAAGTTCCTGAACTATGTTGTTTGAGGCGTGAGGCGAGGCGAGGCGCCAAGCCAATCGCATCACGCCTCAAGCGCCTTAGTCGCACTGAGGCGGTTGAGGCGACCAGAAAAAATTTAAACAAAGGTACTGAGTTGGAGCATCAGGCGCCTTGGGCGCATCACATCCGAGGCGTTAACTTTGCGACTCGTACGCCTTGGGCGCCTAAGTCGACGCCTCGGGCGCCTTTCATAACATAGTTCCTGAAGGTAAACCACAGTTAATAATCTACTACTTCTTAATCAAATTAGGGAGATGTGAACTTGCTTGAAATTTGAAACGTCTATTTGAACTAATTAGCCTGATGAAATATTGTTCTTTATGTCTCCTTCAGGACTGTGGGAAATTGTTGGCCGAGGTAGATGTAACAGCTCAAATATGCAAAAGATTTCTTAAATTTCTTTGGAAAAGGTATTTTCCTCTTACAGTTACCTCCATGCTATGTTCATCATCTCACAACCTCACTGAACAATCACAAATTTAAGATATAGAGGATTCCATTTTGCAAGCTTTGCACATACCCAGTGTCATTCTTACGTGGGAGCATGCCTGTCTTGTCTCTACTGTAGGATATGGGTCGGTGGACTTAAGTTTGGAAAGCAAACTTAGTT
>JAJJMA010075376.1:0-14374 GCA_023529015.1 Papaver nudicaule
AAGTAGTACGTTATCCAATAACTGTAGAGTTTAACTCCAAAGTCCCAACTTTGTTGAGTTGATCCCCAAGATCACAACTCCAGTTATTAGAGTTTGGATATTGATTTTTGAGATCGTCCAAACTTAAACCCTAAGACTCACGAGCCAAAATGAAAAGTTGGTAGTATTTCGGTACCCCTCCTTTTTCATCCTTTATCTCTTAGTTGGACTTGTTTATCACGAAATATCTTCTGTGGTCCATCTAACGAATCTCAATGAGTCAATAAGATAAAGATTATCTCTTGTTTGTTGGATTTGTATCTTGAAGAGTTTTTGAGCTAACAAAACACTTGCCAGATAAATGTTTAATGAATTCCAATTGAGATAAATCTCTGTTTAATTGGTTTGCAAGTTAGGGTTTCCTAAACTTGTGGGACAAGAAACTAGTTGCTTTATTCCTAAGCAACCTATCTTATTGAGTGTTATAAATAGAGGATTATGGGACAAAAAACCGCAAGTATCAAGCATACGTGAGATTTCTGTGTGGAATTGATCGTAAACTCTTTAAAAACAATGGTTGGGAAAACAGTGATGGATGTAAACTGTGATCTCATAGCATCTCTCACAGGTCTGTCCAATCAAGGTATTACACTACCCAGACCTGTGAACTCGAGACCAACCAATGAAGATATTTCTATGAAATTGATAGGTCGAGAAGTTCCTTGGGATCGCAAGTTTCCAACAGAAGACTATCTGTAGAGTTGAGAACCTTTGGGAAGCTTGGTGTTGCTAACCTATGTCCTTCCATGATGGTCAACTCTGTGTGGAGTTACGACTTTACAGAATTGGTTTACTATTTAAAGAGCAAACGAGAAGTAAACTTGTGTGATATGATTATATATTATATGAGGGTAATGACTCGTAATGGAAAAACCTTGGGTTTCCATGTGTCATTGGAAGGATTTGTGATCTTTACAATGTTAAACCCTCGGGCAAACTGCTAGGTGAGCCTCAGGCGCTCATTGACAGCTCTATTTGCAAAATGTTAACTAATGTTAACAAACGCAAGAATAGTGATAACCAGGGTGGAGAAGAATCAAGTCATTCTGCAGAAGAAACTCACAACACAACAATGAACTCGTGAACCTACTTCACACCATTATCAAAAGACAGAAACGTCTTGAAGATAATGTTACTTGTCTACAGAAACAACTCGATCTACTTGTTTCAAAACATCCTGATCTCAAATATAGGATGGATCTGACCATGGCAGTTTGGAGCAATTCTGAAGAGTTAGAAAACACCACTGGCAGTGAACATAGTTAAGTCTTTATTTGTTTTTGTTTCTTAATATACTAGATTAGTTGATTCCTTGTGGTTCTTACTTTTGCCTAAGGAATATAAACTATATCTAAAAGTAGTTTGCCTTTTCATGCTTTTTAGAGTTTTTCAGCATGTACTACTTTATTTCATTAATAAAAGTTCTTTTTAGATGATTATTAATGATGTTTGCAATACTTGATTTGTCTACCTCAATCTTATTGCAAAGTTATGTGTCTATTACAAAAGTTAAGCTTTTTCTCATGATCAAGAAACTTTTGATTGTATGATTTTTAGGGTTTTCACAAACTCGGAATCATATACTCTTTTCCAAAAATCTGGCTAAGGGAAAGAGATTGTAAACAAAGGTATACTGGATAACATTAAATTATTTTGTCCATGTTAGGCTTTGTAAGTTGTTCTTTATTAAATAACACCACATGGGGGAGAGTTCTTATCTGAGCTTGCGCTTATAAACAAATCTTTTTGGGGAGCGTGGATATGGAATATTAGGAGAAAAGTGTGTCTATATTTCTCCAAAGATGAATCAACTTAGAGATCATCGTCCTGATTTCCTAGTTATGTCTCTTAAACTTGGTATGCGAGTACTTAGCTTAACCTATTTGATAGGTGCATTAAAACACCTACTCAAGAATACCTTATTATACACTTTAGTTAGCTTAAGCCTCGTACATTGGTTTTATAACGTTGTTTTCTATTTTTGCAGGTACAATCACTTTAAGTTACAAAACAAAACAAAAACATGAAAAATTAGCTCACTGGCATTACCGGAGGAAAAGTTCATTATCTGACATCAAACACAAAGAGTTGTGGTGATATTAAGTCTGTTGGGCCGGTGCTGAAAACTGAAATTTGTGGGCTTAACGTAAGAGAGGCCCAGGATGGTTAGGATTTCACGCATACGAACCGCACGTGCGTGCACTTGAGAAGAAAAGGAGATCAGGTCGACATCCAGACAGAAGAAGAAAACAAGGTTTCTTTAAGAAACCAGAGAAGACAAGAGACAGCTTGGATCTGAGAGACATAAAGGAAATGAAGGTGAGAAATTGTTGTTGGTTACTACTGGGGAATTTGCAAACAGAAAAGGGTCAAGATGTCAGTTCGAATCAAGATGGAGAAGAGGTTAGAGATCCAGATTCATGGTGATTTGGATGGAGTTTGCTGCTGTCGTTGCCATGAATTTGTTGTAAGTTCTACAAGGGGCGAAATGGGTCAGTTCTTGACCACAAAAATTAGTGAAGAGAGGTTAGTCCTGTAGTATAATCTGAGCAGAGAGAATGGGCAGTTGTTGATGGTGGTTTTTGGCGAGGAGGTTGCAAGAGTAATTTTGCATCAATTTTGGCATCTTGGAATAGCTCGAGACAAGGTATGAATTTATTTTACAATAGGGATAAGAGATTTGGTCACCATAGCCATATTTTGATCTTTCACGACCATAGCCTAGTAGCTTGGTCCACATCCCTAGCCTACACGTAAAATACATATGCATGCGCTTGTGCCTGTGCACGCGCTTTAGCTTATGTATGCGCCTGTGCCTGTGCACGCGCCTTAGCTTATGCTCATACACACGTCTCATCCAACCCGTGTCCAATCTCACGACCTAGCTAGCCTTGCCTAGCTCACGTCCCTCATCTCCCTAGCTAAAACTTTTCTCTAGCTCACGTTCCTCACTTGTCTTAAAAAATCTCATCTCTTGGCTCGCCTAGCTCAAATCCATGGATGGGTGGCCCACACGGCCACCCCATCCTTGCTCACGCCATCCCTTGCCTCCCTAGAGCTAAAATATCTCCTCCCTTGCCTAGATCACGTCCATTGGAGGCCCACATGGCTATCCCTTGCTCACGCCATGCCCTTGCTGCCCCAAGCTAAAATATCTCCCATCCTCACTTACCCATGCACACGTCCATCTCTTGTTTGCCTTAAAACTCGCATCCCCTTGTTTGCTTAGCTCGCATCCATGTGTGTGGACCATCCCTAAGCTAAAATCACGTCATATCTTGCCTCCCTAGCTTGGTCTTGGCCGTGGCTCTTGCCACGACTCCACTTTTGTTGCTAGCGCAACTCTTATTGTAGACCCCACTTTCATAGGTCGCCTACAAAACAATGGTAGGGCCCACTTTTATCACTCACCATAGATTGAGGGTCCCACTTATTCATTCTTGAGCTACCTCTACTTATGGGTCCCTCTGATCCAAGTCCTAGATGTTATGGGCTTTATTGAATCCATGATATTCTAGTTTCCTAATCAAATTCGGAAATCTGGCAGATTACGAATTGCCTCAAAGGACGATTTTTACGGCACAATCCGTGAATAATCAGGAGAAACTTCCTTCATAAAAGTTTCTCCTCTGTGAGTTCCCCATAACATACTAAAATTTCGTATTTTTAGAAATATAGGCTGGCCTGGGCGATTTTTGGAGTGAGTGACGTGTAAACTGTCCAGAAATCTGAATATGACGTAATGTTATGGTTCATCCCTATACATCCTATAGATAACTTTCTAATAAGATTATTATGCTATACAACATAGCTTATTATCATTCAAGTGGCCTATCTTTAGGTCTTGAATTGGAAATATTCATGCATTCTTGGTTGTGGCTAAGCTATGTTAGCATCACTCGCCTGTTTTCCTGATTATAGACTTGCTTCTATAATCAGTGCTACAATTCTTAATCATGGCTCATGGATATGACTTATATTATTTTGGACATTCATATGTCTCTATTATTCAGGGAATTGGTGCATTATATGCCACAAGCCAATATCTCATATTTATGGCAAAGCGAAAGTCGTATTTACTTGACTATTGCCACAGAGAGTTGCTGAAATCCTCTCAGTCTAAATGGCGATTGCATCCTTAGACTTCTCTCATTGGTTTAAATGGCGATTGCCCGGCTCAATCCTTAGACCAGACTTAAAAGAGATACACAAGCGTATCGCTTAATTCTCTATTTTTATGTGAAGTCCTGAGTTTACCAGTAATTTGTACGACTTTACACTTAGTCATCTTTGACTTAACAATATTCAATACTTAACAAATCTTACGAGAATCAAGTAAGTTACATGGGGGGATATTCTTTAGGGTTTTGGTTTGGCGGTCTACGGCACGTGAGATTGCAACGGCTCAATCACTCAATGGGAAAGAAAGCTAAGTCGTGTGAACGTTGCTGAAAAGAGGGGATGAGAAAGTGGGTTGTTAGTCTTCCCTAATATTAGGCGCAAGACTCTTAACAACTGGTCCCACTTACTCCACACTCCCACTCTTCCACTTCTTCCACTTCTTACGAGATCGGTTGGAATTCTATTGCTATAAATGGGTCACTCGACCAGTTTGGAAAGACAGAATAAACAAGAACAGACAAGTTCAACAGTTCAATTCAGTGCAAGTATAATCAATCTATCTCATCGATAATTGATTAACTCTTCTCATTCAGCATTCAATATCTAGTGAGAACTGAATATCCATTCTTTTAGCAATTTTAATCACAACATCACAGAAATCATAGCCATTCTCTGATCTCATCTTTCTCGGCTTCCCTCCCTTAAACAAACCCTATTTCCTCTTCTGCAATACTCGAACGACCATTTCTTGGTTTAGGCGAGTCTTGTTCGATCTTGACCTCTCGAATACCATTACAACTTCATATTACATCATCACACTTCACATTTTACCCCTCAGATTCTCTTTATTGTTTTACACCTAAAACATTTGGCGACCACAGTGGGAGGTCATTATCTCGGTTGTAAGAAAAGATGGTTGAAACTAGGAGGCAGAGTTCAGATAACACAAATTCTCCAAATATCACCGGTGGTCCCACAACTTCATCTGTTACAAGTGGGGCCACCAACACCCAAAGTAGGGGCGTCACCAGCTTTGCTGGGCCCACCATCCAAAACGTGAATAACCTCACGTCTCAAAACCCTAATGTGGGGTCCACCTCATCGTTCATGGACGCCCAACCTCATGTTGTGGGGTCCACTTCATCCTTACCCTCTGTTACCACGTTTCCCCTCTCTCATATTGTGGGGACCACCACTACTACCACCTCCCCAACTCCTTACACTCCTATCTCAAGCCGCACAGAAGCTTTTCTCTTTGGGCCCCGCACTGGAGAAACAAGGAGTACTGAGGGCTCACCTAGCATGGCGGATCTCATGAAGACTCAACAAGATTTAGCCCTAAGTCAGAACAATATGGTGAAAACCCAATTAGAGTTTCTGACGTGTTTGAGGTCTCTCTCAGAAAAGTTGACGCCACCAACAAATCCAGGGCTAACTCGTATGGAACTCCCTGTTAACATCAACATGATGGGTCCCTCTCCAATTCACGTTATCCCTGATGATCAGGATACTCATGTCCACACCACACGTGGACCAAGCGCGGGTTCTCAACACAACTTTATCACTCGTGAAGATTTACAGAATCTCCTACAAGCTTAGAGCGTGGAAAATTCAGATTTGTTTCATCGTCATCAACCTCCATATCCAATTGAAGTTCAACGTGAATCTCTTCCCGAAGGATATGCCACATCTTCATTCTCAATGTATAATGGTATTGGGAACGCTCGAGAACATATATATCGTTTCCTAGAATCATTGGGAGTGTATGAAAGAAACCAATCTGTATGTCTCAAAGAATTCTCGAAATCTCTGACGGGAAAGGCGTACACTTGGTATAATAATCTAGCTCCCAACAACATTCTTTGCTGGAGCCAGATGGTTAATGCTTTCCTCAAGAAATACTTCTTTGTGTCTGAGCAACTCACTCTCTCCGATTTGGGGAGACTCTATCAGAGTAACAATGAACATCCAGATGATTATGTGACGAGGTTCAGAACTCGTGCAGTGGATTGCAATAATCCAAACATGACAGAGTTGCAGTTGGTGGAGCTTTGCATCAATGGAATGATACCAGTATATTGAGCCTTATTGGAGAATCTGGAGATTAACAATTTCACTGAGCTCCATAAGTCTGCCAAGCGATCCGCTACTACTGCGCCTGCATTACTAGAAAGGCCCAGACCTGTGAAGGTTGAAGAAAGTCGTGGTGAGACATGTGCCAGCAAACGACTCGTCAACAAGCAACTCTCTTCCCTCAGTTCATACCGTCACTGAAGGTGTTAAGAGGAAGGCGTCTACTCCTGAGCCCCCACAACTGAAACGTGCTGCCCCAACTCAATCTTAGGCTCCTGCGCGGGTCCCAGCTAATACTCCTGCACCAAAAGCACCACGACAACAGAGGGAATTTCCTAAAATTCCAGATTTCCCCTGTACAATGGATGAAGTGATAGAACCCCTAGAAGCATGGATTCAAGATAATGCTATCAAATTACCTCATGTATGGAGAGAGCCTACATCACAAGAAATGACTGATCCAAAGTATTGTCATTTTCATAGATTCGTCAATCATCCCACCAGCGAGTGTCATCGACTCAAGCAAATATTCAATGAAAAGATCGAGTCAGGAGAGTTGAACTTGGGGACTGAGGGCGTGCATAAGAATCCACTTCCTCAGCATCAACCTCAACATCAACATCAACCCAACATTCGAAATTTCACTATCTCCGGAGAATCTGTCAAGCAAACTGCTAATTATTTGATGGAGAATTTATGCGAGCTCTTGCATTTTTCTAAGAGCCAGCAAACAAACATTTTCGCCGCCTTCAACTGGATTGCTAGCGGTAAAGAAATACCTGTACCTGAAAGACATGAAGAAACTCAATCAAAGCCTGATGAAGTTACACCAGAGATGATGGCAGGAGGGAAGCGCGTCCCAATACCACTTATCTCCGCTCATCTCAAAGGTACAAATTTCAAGAAAGTTCAAATTGATGCTGGTGTTTAATTTAATCCCAATCAAAACACTTCAAGCAAGGATTTCCAGACGGGATGTTATCTATTATCCCACGGTGATGAATGATTCAAAAGGAAATCTCCAAGATGTATATGGTCATGTCACTTGGATCTGGAGGTGGGCTCGACTCGCACCAGAGAAAATTTTCATGTGATAAAGGAAGATAATGAGCATGATATGATTTTGGGGCGTCCCTGGCTCCATGGGAAGAGATTTGTGCCTACAGTTTCACCAGTAATCATCAAGGGCCAAGAACTCATGTTCGACCAAGAAAGCCGCAACGTGGGAAAGTTGGAGTACCATGTGGGGTCAAAAACTCTGATAATATTCAAAGAGGTACGTGAAAGTGATTTTAAATATTTAATTCAGAATTATTTAGTTAACGGTAATCCTATCCAACGTGTCCCTACACAAACATTGGATAATTCACTGACATGGGGACTTGATTACATCAAGTCTATCCAATCTCTCAAGACACCTCGTGAGGGAGTTAAGGCCAAAGCTCCAGAAAAGTGAGCCCGAATAAAACAACTTTCATATAGGCGAAGGACACCTGAGTTGTCATGGGAGCCTAAGGTTTTTCAAGAAGGGAATAAGGTTATGCGACGTACTAATCGAAAGGGGATTTCTGTTTCGGGGTCCGCACCACACTGGGAAGGACCCTATGTCATATCTTGAGTCATGCCTAATGCACGATACATGATAAGTGCAGTATACGAGCGACCTTTAAACATGGTGATCAATGGCAAGTGGCTCAAGAAGATATGAAGATTCACTTTCCAATTCCTTCAAAAGAAAAGTGCAAGCAATCTCTTGCCTTTTAACAATTTCATTCAAAAATTCAAATTCAAAACCTGTGAGTTCAAAAAAAAATCAATCCCTACAAACCGTCTGTTCAATAAACCAAATAAAAGAAAAATAAAATTCTATTGAGAAAAAATTTTGCTCCTGAAACCTTTCAGAAACAACCATCTAGTGAAGACTTTTCTCCCTCATCAACCGCCTTCTTTATTTGGGCGATTTCAACATCTTTCTTCTTCAAATCTTCATTCAACTTACGAAATTCATCAGCTCTAGCAGCATAATTTCTCTCTTCTTTATTCACCAACTCATGGGTGAACTTACCAACAGCAGCACGCCTTGTTCGGAAATATTTGATTCTCGCCTGAAGCCATGACAAGTTGAGTTTGAAGATTTCCAGTGAAGCGATCAGCTCTTCTGGTTCATCTAATGCCTAATTAGTCACATCTTTCAATGGGGTGGCGTTCATCTTCGAGATTAACCTCATAAGGTCATCCACAATACCTACGAGTGTATAGAAGTGGACACTCTATCCAGCATTAACAAAATGACCGTAGCGATTCCATATCCTATCATGGAGTGGGACGTGTTCCTTTGGAACATTAAATCCTCCCACTAGCTCATGATCAGGGAGAGTCACCTTATGAGGCGGATTATACGTCATACCAGCAGAGGGAAATTCCTGGAGGATCCAAGTAATTGGAGCATCTACATCAATAATGTCGGGATTCTCATAAATTTGAAGTTCTTTATTGACAACCTGAATTCAAGACAAGCAGGGGTTCAACAATACGTTTCAAGCTATATAATGAAAGCTTAATATGAGAAGATGGCTGAGTTTACCTCGACAAGGGAAAGATTTTCATCAGCAACATTGTCAAAATCCTTACTGAGGTTTTGACCATCACTGAAGTAACTATCTTCCATCTCTTCGTTACCACTAGAAGGCTTCAAGAGCAAACAATGTGAGAATAAAATACTGAAATATCTTACTTCAAATTAAAAGAGTTGACAAAAGTAACCTGTGTAGCATCAAGTGTTACGGAGGATTTGGGTCCTGTTGTTTCTCCACTTTTATTTCGCTCTGTAGTTGTGCCATCCGGAGTTGGTCCACCGAAGGGTGAGATTTGACCAAAGGGAGTGAATGAAGCATTCAAAAAGCCTGGAGCAGGTCCATCCTACATCAAATAAGGAAGAAACATCATCAAAAGAAAGTATTACAATGAGTTCACGACGTTTTCTAAAGAAGGAATTTTCTGACGTCTGAATTATTACGAAGTACTGCAGAAAACTCAAAAGCTGTACAAATCCGTAAGGAACTTGGAAAAGTTTTCTTCACGAAAGTTGTTCGTAAGGATGTTTTCTATAACGTGCTAAAAGGGATTAATTTTTGAGAAAATATACTGGCCGGAATGATTTTTTTCACCGAACAACATGCAGTCTGCAATATTTCTGGAGGTTACGCCAACTTGTGGCACATGAAATAACGAGAAAAACAGCGTGGAATTCAGATTTTCTTTTTTTGAGGTGAAAGCTACTGAATTCCTTTTTCTAAATTGGGGTCAACCATAGAAATCCAATGTCGGATGAAGATTTTATGGTCATTCTCGTGGCGTGACCCGAAACAGGAAAATCTGACGGGATTTTTACTTTTATACTAAAAGTGAAAATATAGCAAACAAGATGGAGCCTTACCTTTACCCAATCCTTTGCAAATGGATTGGGGACTTGATTAGCACTTAAAGGAGCCGCCATGGAGCTGTTCTTAGCTTGGAAAAATGATGCTCCACCTGGAAGATGGTTAACACCAAAAGATACAGTTTCAGTATTGGTCTCTTGTGTTGCGACTCTAACGAACTTCTGATTAGGCGGAGTTTTTTTTTTTTTTTTTTGAAACTAAGAAAAATATATTGAAGAAAATAGTTACTGAGTTACAGATTGCGTATCCAGTAATAGCTGGTTACGTATACACTCTGGTGGATTTGTATTCCAACCTCTTGATAATTTCTGAACTCTAGCTACCTTAGACAAAATATCCGCTACCTTATTCTGTTCCTTTGGCACATAAAGACATTGCCAGGATTTGTACTCAAAGAAAAACTTCCTAATTTCTTGCACCAAATTGAAAAGTTTCCAGTCTAAACTAAAAGTACTTGTAGTAACTGAATTAACGACGAGCTTTGCATCAAGTTCAAACCGCACATTCTCTAACTTTAGTTCTTTAGCCCACTTTGCCGCTGCCCACAACCCTTGACTTTCCGCCTGCTCAGCACTCCAAGCACTGCTCAAGTAGATGCATTGCGCTCCTCTGTGTTCACCTGCACAATTTCGCAAGATTAGTCCAATGCCACCTGACTTAGATAAGTTGGAATAAGACCCATCACAATTTATGGTCAGTGAACCAGTTGGGGGAGGAGACCAACGAAGGTTAGTTCTATCTATCCTTGGAAGGTTCTGATTAGTGGGTTTACGAGTGTGGGTATTATCTGCAAAATGCCTTTTACAGAGTAGGATGATTCTTTCTGGAGTAATCACTGCACCCTGATGAACTGCCTGATTTCTTTCTGACCAGATGGTCCATGCAATTGTAGCTCTTACTCTTATTTCTTCTTCAGTTATTTCCTTGTTGATCAGACTTTCAAACCAGCTTTCTATCCATTCTTGCAGACTTGTATTTGCTGATGATTGAGCGCCTTGGAGAGCAAACCACACTGCACGAGAGATAGTACAGTCTCTTATAATGTGCCTGTCCGATTCTGACTGTTGTTTGCACAGAGGACAAATAGTATCAATGTGAGTCATCACCACTGCAATCTTTTCTCTTGTAGCTAGGATACCAGATAGACATCTCCATAGGAAGTGTTTGATTCTTGGTAACATTGGCAGTTGCCAGAGAGTGATGTTTATCTTTTTCCTTCTATCACTGGTAGTTAGTGCACCATATGTTTCAGTATACATCTGCTTGTATGCAGACTTAACTGAAAATTTCCCATTCCTCTCCAGGGTCCATATTAGTTTGTCCTCATAATCTGGGAATATGGACATCTCTAAGATGAGCTTTGCCACTTCCTCATCAAATAGTTCTTTGACCAAAGTGGTGTTCCATTCCTTTGAATTTGGTGCGAATAGCTGGTGAAGAAAGATGTAAGCACTTGGGTTTGTTGCCGTAGGACTTGGTGTTGGTGCTTGAGACAAATTTGGTATCCATCTGTGCTTCCAAATCATTATCTGTGTACCATTACCTATAGACCAGCAGCCATGTTTCTTGATGAACGTCATCTCAGAGCTAATACTTCTCCACGACCAGGTAGTATTTGTCTTCTCTTGAAGGTTGAACAAGTCTCCATCTGGAAAATACTTTGCTTTTAGAGATTTGGCCCATATAGTGTCTTTGTCTGTGCACAACTTCCATGCCGACTTTGCTAATAATGCCCTGTTAAAGATTTGCAGATCTCTGAAACCCAAACCACCATGTGATTTTGGTTTACATAGTTTCTGCCAAGAAGTGTAATGTAGCCCTCGATTGCCTTCCTTCTGCCTCCAGAAACCCTGCTGTACCGAGTTCATCTTTTTTATTGTTGTGTCTGGAAGTTTGAAAGAAACCATGTGGTGTACTGGTATTGTATTAAGAACATTCTTCACCATTACTGATCTTCCTGCTTCAGACATATTTGTACTTCTCCACCTTTCTAACTTGTGACCCATGTTATCAACTAGAATTGAGAATGGCACCTTCTTGTTTCTTGACACAAAAAATGGAAGACCAAGGTATCTTTCTTCATTTAGATTTAGCTGTCTGACTTGTAGAATTCCACTGAGATCCTGGCAATGAGATGTGCCCATGTTTCGACTGAAGTATACTGCTGACTTGTTAAAATTGATTAGCTGGCCCGAGCATTGACTGAACTCCTCAATAGCTTGAAGTAATCTTTGGGTTTGAGTGAGGTTTGCCTTGCAAAAGAGTAGACAATCATCCGCAAATAAAAGATGATTTATCTTGGGAGCAGACCTGGAAATCTTCACACCTGTTAACTGCTTTGTGTCTTCACAATGTCCTAGATATCTAGAGAAAGACTCCATAGCTAAGATGAATAGGTAAGGAGATAGCGGGTCTCCTTGCCTAATTCCTCTGGTAGGGTGAAATGATTTCGAGGGGGAACCATTTATCATTACCTCCAGTTGTGTTGTGCTGATACATTGCATAATGAGGTGCCTGAATTTGGAGCTAAACCCGAAGTTCTCAAGGATATCCATTAAGAAAGTCCACTCAAGTCTGTCAAAAGCTTTTGACATGTCCATTTTGAGTGCTAGTGTACCTCCTACTCCTTCTTTCCTTTTCATAGCTTGAACTATTTCTTGTACTAGACTGACATTCTCTGATATTAGTCTACCAGGTACATAAGCAGATTGCATCGGTGAAATAATCTTGTCTAGGTGGTTCTTTAGCCGCAGAGCAATTACTTTTGAAATGAGCTTGTATATTGTATTACACAGCGCTATCGGTCTGAAATCTTCCGGTTTATTTGGCGTCTGTGTCTTTGGAATGAGGGAGATTCTTGTTCTGTTCAGCTCTTTAAGGATGTAGCCTGAGTGAAAAAAACTTTTTACTGTCTTGCAAACATCTTCTTTGACCAGCTGCCATTGGGTTTGGTAAAAACCTGGTGGGAACCCATCTGGCCCTGGTGAAGTCCATGGAGCCATTGTCATGAGGGCTGAATGTATCTCTTCTTCACTTGGAATAGCTGTCAGGGCTTCATTGTCTGCATCTGTAATAATTTTTGGTACATGCCGAAGAAAGAAGTAGCTGCTTTCCGGGTTTGAAGTAGTGCTGATGG
This sequence comes from Papaver nudicaule, assembly GCA_023529015.1. Taxonomy (NCBI): domain Eukaryota; kingdom Viridiplantae; phylum Streptophyta; class Magnoliopsida; order Ranunculales; family Papaveraceae; genus Papaver; species Papaver nudicaule. The sequence continues at coordinate 12,811 of JAJJMA010075376.1, forward strand.
TTGAGAAGTGGTTTGTGAGGAGGTCTTCAATGGCTTTTCTGTCAGTACACCATGAACCATCCTTAGCTCTGAGAGAGTCTATCTTGTTCCTGGCCCTTCTTCTATTTGCTCGTATGTGGAAATACTTGGAGTTTTTATCCATCTCATTGTAGAAGTTATCTTTGGCTTGTGCTTTATGAATGTTGCATTGTATGTCATTCCACTTTTCTATTTCTGTTTCCAGCTTTATCACTGCATCTGTGTTGCATCCTCCCTTGTCAGACTGTTGTAGAAAAGTTAACTCTTTTTGCAGCTCAGTTATCTTGCTTTGGATCTGTCCAAAATGTAATCTGCTCCACTTACCCAGTTCTCTCCTTGCATTTGTAAGTTTATCAGATAAAATATATGCTGCAGAGCCAGTTTTGTTAGTGGACCAACACTTAGCAATTTCTTCTGCACAAGTAAGATTTTTTAGCCAATGTTCATAGAATTTCCAGTTCTTACCCCTAACCACATGAGCTTTATACAAATCTAATAATATTGGGGAGTGGTCAGATTTGTTTTGAGGTAAGTGAGTAATAATAGAGTCAGGATAAGAGATAAACCAGTCCGGATTAACAAAACCTCTGTCTAACCTAGATTTGTGTATACCAGTACCATGGCTATTACTTGTCCATGTGAAAGGGTTACCATGACATCCTAAATCATACAGGTTTGCATCCCTAATACATTGAAGTACTTCATTAGATGTAGCAGCCGATGGGCCTTGGTTTTCTCTTTCTGAGCTATCTAAAGTGATGTTCAAATCTCCTATAAGAATCCAGGGAATATTCACACTAGTGCTAAGATCTTTTATATAGCTCCATTGCTCTAGTTGTTCTGTTTTATAGGGTGTTCCGTAAAGACAGGATAGAAACCACTCTCCTTTTGCACTATCATGGGTAACCAGGGCATGTATCATTTTTTCAGATGTGTGGACTATATCAACTTTAAAACCATCCTTCCAAAGAAGGATTAGACCACCAGCTAGACCAACAGATGGCACAAAAACTTTATTAGGGAGACCTAGCGCTTTAGTGAACTTAACTATTCTGTCATCCCTAATCTTAGTTTCACTGAGGAAAATCATATCTGGATTGTGGGTATTGGTTAGGAATCTTAGATGATCTCTAGGGCCTTGTTGCGCAAAACCTTGACAATTCCAGCATAGAATTCTCATCTTTATAGTAAGTAAAAAGTAATATATTGGTCTTGAATATCTTGGTTCTAAACAGATACCAAAAGAGCAGTAAATGCTTAAGTAATGATGGGAATTAATGAGAGTATCGTGTGGACTTGAAAAATGATTAAAGCTAACAAGAATGCAGTTAGAACTAGCAAAACTGCTATTAAATGCTAATGATTGAGTAAAACTTGAGATAGAATCAGACTGTGAATTTAAATGCTTTCTGAAAGATAAAATAAAAGTATGAGGTTTTGAGATTACCAGAGTAGCTGTCTCCTCCTCAGTGCTCATGCTGACTTCCCCTGACTCGTCAAACAGTTGGTCATGTTCCATAGCATCAGCATCTGCCATCTCATTTGC
>JAJJMA010075385.1:0-10956 GCA_023529015.1 Papaver nudicaule
ACAAGTTTGTAATGATTTCTTACACTTTGGATCTTGAGAGTTGTAGCATGACTGCAGAGGTGAACCTGTATTCGTTGCGGTCGAATTCATGGAAAATTATTGAATACAATATACGTGATTATCTTTCTACAGAACGATGTGCAGGGGTGTTTCTTAATGGAGTTCTTCACTGGGTAGGAGGTTATATAAGTTTCACTGATACTGGAATTGCGATATGTCATGATATTCTTGTTTTTGATATTCGCAACGAGACATTCAGCTCAGATGTTCGAAAACCCAGAGAATTGGATCGAATGAATTTCCGAGACCTTGTGATCAGTGTTATGGGAGATAGCCTTTGCATATTCTTTCGTATCATCCGTGGCAGTGAGCGTTGGCTTGATGTGTGGGTGATGGAAGATTATGGAGTTAGAGAATCATGGACCAAGTTGTTTACTGTTGTTACGAACAAATTACTTGCAGATGAGTTACCATTCATACCAATACATATTTTCCAGAATGGTGAGATTTTATTGGAGAAAGATCGGAAACAGAAGACTTTAGTTTCATATGATTCAAAGAATACAAGTGCTGGAGTACTTGAGATCAGTGGTGTTCCGAAATGGCTCGGAATAGAGACTTACATGGAAAGCTTAGTTTCGCCAAGGCAGGGAACAGGACCTGAAGATGAATTACAAGAAAACAAGGAATAGGTGAATATCCTCATGGCATGGTAAGTCCTATCACACTATTCCCTTTTGTTATCACAAGGATTTTTCGTATGTACTGAAAGTGTGAAACCCTATCACGTTCCACATTGAAGGGGAAAGAAAAAATCTTTGAAAATTAGAAGGATTGTGTAGAAAATAAGAAGATATACAAGTTTACATATGTATTTTGTGCCTGTTTCAACTTTGGTTATTGACTGTTTTCTACTTTGGCATGTTGTTGTGTCTGGGGAAATGTTCGGAAGTATCTTAAAATCTGAATATATGCATCCTGTTGATAAAATTGCAGTTACTTTATTTTCAATGGGTTCATATGGACTGTTCTGATCATAGCATACTTGTTGTGTTCTGTTAAACATTCGAATCTATCTATACATTCATCTCTAGTCTTGATTGACAACTAGCTGTTATTACAAGTTAACTTGTTGCATACTAGTTATAATGTTTGATTTGTGCAGTTTTGTGGTTTAGTTTTGCTTATGTTTTTTGTTTTCTTACCGAAGTGGTTCAGTATGAATAACTATGATATTCGTCCATTTCAGTAAACCACTATTTAAGTACGCTGTCGCTATAATGCTTAGACCTTCTGTCATTACTAGGTCAGATAATCTTAGGCAACTAAGCACTGAACATTTCAATGAAAAATGTCATTTTAGTTGGAATGCCTTGGCTTGACTGAAAATTTACGAGGAAACAAGCTGGAAATGCAAATCAAAACGTTTGGAGAAGAATTAATCGACTCCTCTCAGCTTTGATATATCCGGTGAAAGAAGAATCTGCGAACCTACCAGAAGTGGTAATTTTTTTTTATCAAGTCTGACCACAGGGGCTGACATATGTAAGTCTGTGTAAATCTATCTATGTGCATATAGCACTATAAGGAAACTCTTGAACCTCTTTAGAGAAGACTGATACTGATACTGGTGATGACAATCTCTTGCAAACTTCGAAAAAAAAAAGGGTCAACTGTGCCTTTATGGCTAGAGAGGCCCAGGGGGCATTTCCTTTTCTTCACATTTGGGGTCGTCAGTTGCTGTGGGCCGGTGGCCAGAATATACCACGTTCTACCGACATTTTCAACTCCTCCAACATTTTAATTTTTGGTCGAATGGTCCATATTTGAATATTGCGAACGAAATACTTCATCATTCCATGAACAAGCTCGTTGTGCAAGTAGGCTAGCTAACTGCGTGCCATGAACAATTCAAGGAAGATATTCACATCACGAATGAACACTTTTCTATAAGATGGGATGAAAACAAAACAAAACAAAACACATAAGAAAGGGCCCAACCGTGTTCGAACCGGTGACCTATTGATCTGCAGTCAATTGCTCTACCAATGAGCTATCCAAATTGGCCATACAGCTTTTACAACAAATCATCAAATTATCTCAGATTTCTCAAGATGTGTTAATGGTCCTAGCTCCTAGGCAACTGAGTTCATTCCTTATTTCAACTCTTTTTTCTAAGCAACAATTCCTCAAGGGAAAAAAAAAACAAAAAAAAAAAAAAAACTTCCAGACAAACTTAGACACATCACACATTCATATCAAAATTTGGGAGCCTTCATTTGGGACACATTAGAATAATTTTAATTGACTCAAAGCATAAACTATAATGGTGGGTTTATTTTTTGCCATTACAAGCTGCAACTAGCAATCATAATGCAAGAAAATCGAAAGGAATTGGACTCTCTAATTTGTTGTTTTTGGGCCGACCGACTGAAGGCCCGAAGGGTGGGAGTCCCTTTTATGGCCGTTTTTTCTATAAAATGGACCATAATAAAATTGAACCAATTTGATAAAATAATTGGAAATTTTCAACGCTGAAAAGACATAAACACCCCTCTCTGTTTGTTTTTTTTTCCCTTTAGATATTTTCGTAAATAAACCGAAAAGGAAGGTCAAATACGTAATACTATTTTAAAGAAATGTGGAAATGACTAAGTAGTTCCTCCTGATTTTTAATGTGGAAATAACTAAGTAATCCTTATAAAATATAATAATAACCCTCTCTATCCTTTTTACTAATTACACCTATCTCTCTATCACACTACCAACACCACCACCAACACATTCCACCACCGCCACCACCACATTCCACCACCGCATACACCACCATTACCAACCACCGCCACAACTACACTCTGCCACCACCACCACCACATTCCACACTTCTAATTTTTCGGTCGGCCCCTCTACCGTGGCAGCGACTATTATTATTATTATATTATTATTATAAGAAAGCATTTTATTTGAATAAGCAGAAAAAGGCTTACACAATGTGAGTTGGGAGTCGAGCAACAAACTGAGAACCGATTCCCTTTTAAATAGCTATGCCAACTCCAATAAAAAGATAATTGCCAACATTAATAGTAGCATCATGCCTAGACAAATAGTTCCTAAGATGCTTGAGGAACTCCACGGTCTCATCGTCAAGCTCACCCAAAGTCGTGAAAGCCAATGTACTAAAATTGTAACCATTGGAACTACAAATATCTTGATATTTGTGTCTTTTCTTCTCAACGGCTTTACTCAAAGCAACACCCGGCACAAAGGTCTCCACACCCCCACCCGTAACATCAAAACAAGTATCATGACCCTCTTCCCAAGTGTAAACCAAAATGTCGACCGGACGAGAACCACTACCCTCGTTAGCAAGGAAACCAAGAGAAGCCTCAACCTTGGTCAATACTCCAGCTCTAAAACATATATCGGCAATTGTATCTCTCACAAGGTTATGACGAAACTTAAGGCCAATAGCACTAGCACAATGGACTGCATGGTCCCCAAAAGAGTTCATGGGCCTCTTACACACAGTACATGGCTTGCCATCCACAAACAAAGGAATTCCTAGCCTATAACACAACACAGAAGTAAAATGTCTTGCACCCATCTTCTGACAAAGCCCAGCAGCTAGAACTGCCAAAAGGTAATCTTGGGCATGTGGAGTCTGATTGCCATTCCAAAGAGCAAGATCTCTAGAAGTCATGCTGTAAGATGATGGCACGGTTCTCTTCACTTCAACAAAAAACTGAACTGCCAATGTATGCATAGGGCGGGGGGCAGATTCATCGATGCATGATGAAGATTCCAAACCACAAACACTAACACAATTATCAAGAGCTTGCTGAAAAAATGTACCTTTGACAAAGATACCAGAGTTGCTGAGAATGGAACTCTGTAACTGCAGGATGCAAGCTAGTTGTAAAGCATAGTGTCCTGCATAGAGTAGATTCCTAGACCACCATCTCTGAGAGGGAGGGTAGAAATTATGTGCTGCAGTAAACCATAACCAGGCCCATCCCCTGTAATCAACTGCCTCAAATAAGATGAGAGATGACCATCAAACACTGTTTGTGCTTCTCTGACAAATACTGGTGGAGTGGTTCTCATGGTGAAATACAACTTAGACACCCATGTACAGCTACGGAGAAGAAGCAACTCACTCTGTGGATCATCAATAGCATGAACATCATCCATAAGTTTAAGAGTTTTCTGCACTCTCAATGAAACCAACTGACTGCAAAATGCTTAATCCACACTCACAGGTCCACCCAACAATTTGACCCCCACTGCTGGTCTACCAATATCAGGAGGAAAAACACCTTCTTCAAAACTTCTGACATCACAGGATGGCCAAAACACAATTCAGTCTTCTGCACATTCAATTCAAGCCCCCTGGATTTACCTTCCTCCACTATGCTGTTGAAAGCTTTCGATACCATCATAGTACCACCAATGACGGTGCCATCATCAAGATACCAAGCCTGTAAGTCCAGTTTACACTCCTTAGCTATCTTCAGGGCAAGTGGATGAAGAGTAAGAGCAAATAACAATGGACCTAGTGGATCTCCTTGCTGAACTCCTTTAGATGAAACTAGAGTGTGGGAATTGTAGTAGAGCTTTGCAGGAGAAGAGTAACAAAATTCCACCCATCTGGAAATTGCAGGACATAATTTTCTGACCTCCCTGAGTATGGCAGTTCTATCAACCAGATTAAATGCATTACTGAAATCAACACACAACAAAGACATATTTGTGTCAGACTGTTTCTCCAACACTATCATGTTTACAACATGCAGAATAGCTTCACCACCACAAGACACTCCCACACCAAATTGATAATCACCCAAATAAGCAGACATGTCCTTACTGACTATAGTGGCAGCTACCTTGGACACCAACCTTCTCCATATTGTTGCCACTGCAATAGGTTTGATACCACCACCTGGTTTCAACAAAGGAGTGAGAGGGGCACTAGCTATATACTCACCAAGCTCCTGAAGGCATTTCCTAGCCAATAACAAGTTCACAATGAAAGTGATGGATGGAGAGATCTCATCTGCAATAGCAGCAGGACCACTGATAGCATCCAGCAAATGCTGGGCATGTAAACCATCTCTACCACAAGAAGTACCCTTAGGAAAACTTTTGAGCTTACACAACACCATGTCATTATCAGCAACTGCAGAATCAACCACATGAGAAGTGCTGGGGATGATAGGAGGTGGTGCAGAAGGATGCTTGAGTTGAAGGTCAGACAATGTTTCAGCAGTGCTAGGAGCCACACCATAAGAAGTTAAAACCTTAATGGCAGCACTATAAGTACCATTGATAAGCTTCCTCTTACAAAGTTTAATGTTGATATCATCATGAATAAGCTTTGGCCTCTCAGAAATCTGAATTGGTTTAGGTGTAATGATCTCATGTAACAGCTCCTATACTAAAGCCAGACACCCATTTGGTTCACACCATTTGACCAGAGATTGGTTAATAAAGTTTATTTGCGTTCTTCTCCTCATACCAGATCTCTTTTCAGCCCTATCTGCCGGCACATAATTCCTGAGCACACACATAGGCAACAAAAGTAGCTTGACCCAACAAGAAATAGCATTAGGAGCTTGAACAACTAAATTCATTGTGTCTTGAAGTGCTCTTGCAAAGCTCAGCCTGCATTGGGAAGGTATATGTCAGGTGGTGTAGGATTGAGACCTAAAAATTCTATCCAAAAACTCAACATTGAGAGAAAGATCTGCAGTGGTAGAACGCTCACCAGCTGAAAAATCACTACCTCCTCTACTGACAATTAATAACTTCTTCACCAGGCCTCTGAATACCATGAATGATGAAAGCAACCTCACCATCTTGCAGTGGAGAAGGAGTCATGGGACCATTGTGAGTTTTGCAGGGGATGCTCCAAGTATGTAGCTTCATACATTCACTGCAGAGCCACATATTAAGATGGCGTAGTACAGCCTCCCATCGATCATATATTGTGGCATTTTCACAAACACATGTTCTGCACTCTGCAATACCATCACCATGAAGAAAATGGAAATCCTCCATGTGCTTGAAGAAGGAACTCCTAGCATATCCTTTACCACCAACACCATCTATACAACCATCTAATCCAATATACGGACAATGAAACCTGTTACAAATGTTAGCTAATCTTTGAGGAGGAGAACAGCTAACCTAAAACCTATTACCCTGAATCCGAAAGGGGGTTTGTCTGGAAAATCCAGATCTGGTGCTATGAGTAAAGTTGGGCCTAGTTGAAGGATTAGGTCTAGGTGAGCAGCAATTGTTGCGGGTTTTATGAATGATTCAAGAACTTCAATCAAGAACCAGGCAATTACTACTTTATGTGGAACAACAAACCCTAATCAGAGAAAGAAAACACCACAGAAATGAGAAATTAAATGGTTCAAAATGTAGAGGGAAAAAACAGGATAATCAAACAACAAGAATTGTTGTTAATCAGAAAGCAATCGAGGGAAATTTGGGTGGATTTCAATGTCCACCCGAAATCGCCCCTAAATCGCCTCTCCGGAGGTTTCTCTCCCTCTATTAAGTGTCTTTATGAAAATAGGCATTTTATTGAGACTGGCGCATAAAAGTTCATACCTAAGAAGGAGGGACTCTAGCTACAAGCTGAGCTCCAACCCCTTGTTGAATAGCGACGCCTATTGTAATAAAGAGGAAATTACCAACATTTACAGTATTATCATGCCTATATAAAAAGTTCTTCAATCTTTGTAGAAATCACTCTGTGGGTCTTTGAGTTTGTGCACAGCTTCCATTAAGGCAATTGTCTTGTTTACTCTACCAAGCATTAATTGACTGCAAAAGGCAGAATTAGTACTTACTGCACCACCCAACAGCTTAACACCTTGAGAAGGTCTGCCAATGTTCTGGGGGAAAACACCATCTTGACTGCACCTAGGATCCAATGTAGGCCAAAATATATCAGTTTTTTGGATGTTAAGATCAAGACCTCTAGCTCCACCACATTGTTGTATAATGCTGAGAGCTTTGGACACCATCAAAGTGTCTCCAATTATAGTGCCATCATCCAAATACCAAGCATTGAGATCAAGGGTGCATTCTCTGGAGATTTACAGGACAAGAGGATGCAATGTAAGAGCAAACAACAATGGACCCAAAGGATCCCCGTGTTGTACACCTAGAGCAGAGGAAAGAGTAGAAGAAACATAATAGAGCCTAGCTGGAGAGGAGTAGCAGAATTCCACCCATTTAGATTAGATGGACATTTGTTCCTGACTTCCTGAAGCATAACAGTTTTATCCACCAAATTGAAGGCATTTCTGAAGTCCACCAAGAGCATTGTTAAGGAGGAATTCTCTTTCTTCTCCATCACCAACCTGTTGACTGCATGAACAATAGCTTCACTGCCACAAGAAACACCTACACCAAATTGAAAGTCACTCAAATATTTGTTCATGTCCTTGCTGACAAGTGAAGCTGCACATTTAGACACCAATCTTCTCCATATAGTACCGACAGCTATAGGCCTTATGCCACCACCAAGCTTCACCAAAGGAGTGAGAGGAGCACTAGAAATGAATTCCCCAAGCTGTGAAGGACATTTCCCAGCCAACAACAAGTTTACAATTGCTACAATGGAACTCAGAACTTCATCTGCAATAGCAGCAGCAGGACCACTCAAAGCATCCATAAAGTGATGAGCATGCAAACCATCTCTGCCACAAGAGGTGCCTTTCGGAAAGCTTCTGAGTCTGCCAAGAACCAACTCCTTATCCACAATGGCAGGCTCCACCACATGAGAAGTGCTAGGCAATTTAGGGGGTGGAGCAGGTGGATGTTTATGCTGCAACTCCAACAAAGTATCTGCATTTTGAGGGGCTACACCATGGGAAGTTAGAAACCTAATAGCAGCAGTATATGTACCATTGCCAAGTTTCCTCTTGCATAAGCTGATATTTATATCTTCTTGGGAATGCTTCTTAAGAGAACTACAAGGCTTAGTAAGTTTGGGAGCATCATGAGCATCAAGCAAATTCTGAACCAAAGCTAAGCAACCATCTGACTCACACCAAGTGCTAAGAGCATGGTTGATAGACTTAACCTGCAACCTCCTTCTGTTGCCTGACTTTTTTTCTTCATTGTTCTGTGGAGTGTAGTTTGGAAGCAAACAAATTGGAAACAATAGCAGTTTCACCCACTTGGAGATATCAGAAGGATATAATATAACCTCATCCATAGTCTGTTTAAAAGCCCTTGCAAAACTAAGTCTGCAATTTGCTGGAATGTGTCTAGTTGTAGGTGTTTGTGACCTGAAAACCTTATCCCATAACTCCACATTCAACAAAAGAGACTCAGATTCAGAACCACCACAAAGCTCTCCTTCTTCAACAACAGCTGTGACTGCATCTGGTCTAGAAATGCCATGAATAATGAATGCCACTCCACCATCCTGCCATGGTGCTTGAACTGCATGAACTTTACAAGATACACTCCATGTGTGCATCTTCATACAAGCAGTACAAAGCCACATTCTAAGGCTTCTAAGAACATTATCCCATCTTATCATAAATGACAACATTCTGTCGAATATGTTCCCTGCAAACATCAATACACTTACCATGAACTAAATGAAAATCATCAAGATGCCTAGAAAAGGAACTTCTAGCTAATCCCCTGCCACCAACACCATCAGTACAGCCATCCATCCCAATGTATGGACAATGGAATCTAGTATCTTCAGAAACCAAAAGCTGTGAAGAATCCCTTTTTGACCTCAATTTTTCTGAAGAACCAACACCATCAGGATTGGTATTTGCTCTAGCTGATTTTGTCTTCAAAGTAGGAGCAGGATTGGGTTTAGGTGAGAGACAACTACGGCTACTACGAGTGTTAGGCATGGTGAAGGAAATCAAAGCAAGAACACCAACAACAACTGAATTCTTTGAGAAGTAACAACCAACAAAATGAAGAGCAAAAGGATTGGGATATGATGGAGATGAAGAACGAAGGAAACGCAGGACAAAAAAGGGGGAAATTGGGTCGATTTCAATATCAAACCCTTATTTTCCCCCGATCGCCTGAAAATCGCCTCTCTCAGAGGAGAGAGAAAATTTGAAACCCTTTTTATTATTATTATTATTATTACTCCCTCGGTCTCCGTTTAATTGACCGCTTTGACTAAGTCAAAAAAATAAGGAGATTATTTGAATGTCTGAGTATACCCATATTATATTAAATATAGAGAGAATAAATGAATTTCTACTTTTAGGTAGGAAATACTCCCTCCGTCCCATTTTAAATGACCGCTTTGACTAAGTCAAAAAAATAAGGAGACTATATGAATTTCCTAGTGTACCCTTATTAAATATAGAGAGAATAAATGAATTTCTATTTTTAGGTAGGAAGTAATAAAGAGAAAATATATGACTTTATTTTCGATAACTATAAAAGGAAAAAAATATAAATATTTTCAAAAGAATATGTATTTATAAATTTGTTTACAATTTATCTAGATATTTTTTAAGGGTATATCTGCGAGTTTGTTGGAAAAATACAGATATAATTAGAAGCTGGTCAAGTTTTTGAGACAAGTGAAAATAGTAATTAGGTCATTTAAAATGGGACAGAGGGAGTAATAAAGAAAAAATATATGATTTTATTTTTGATAACTAAAAAAGGAAAAAAGAATGTAAATATTGTAATAAGAATATATATTTATGAATTTGTTTCCACTTTATCTATATATTTTTTAAGGGTATATCTGCGAATTTATTGGAAAAATACAGATATAATTAGAAGCTGGTTACATTTTTGAGACAAATGAAAATAGGAATGAGGACAGTTAAACTGTGACAGAGGTAGTATTATTTTTTGTTAAGATGAACGTGCCATTTGCATCATGACATGATATTATGCATGATTTTACATCCCATTAACGGTTGAGTATAAAACATACAATGCTATTGCTCATAAATTAAACTTTCATGATTTCATATATTGTAATTTTTTTTCGTTACATGTTTGCTATAAGCCTATAAATATATCTCGGTTCCTGTATCTCAAATTCAAAAAGTTGACATACTCATACATAGCCACAAAATTGATTTTTCATTTTTATCATGTTTTCCTTTATTAGATTTTGGAGAAAACTAAGTAGGGAGACAAACATGAAATCAAGAGAGGAATAATGTTAGTACATCTTCATTTTGCTAGTACTGTCCTGCAGGAATGGGATACCATATTCTAGTTTTTGTTTTAGCTTTTTCTACTACTTGTAGACTCCTTGTTAATTCTTCTATCTATTAATACATTCCATTTCGATCAAAAAAGAAAAAAAAAAGAAGAAAAAAAGCGGGAGGAATATTGTTGCTATATCTTGGAACCAATTTTTTTTTGCAATTATAGAACCTCTTGTGTCTCACATGTCAGAGGTGCATCTCTTTAAATCCCAAAAGAAAAAACTAGTATCACCTATAAAACATGTATTAATTCAAAAAACCACATGACAGTCTTAGTAAGTTCTTAATGTTATGATCTACTAATTCATTAGTTTTTGTAACCATATTTTTGATCATTCATTAGTTAGATCTCTACTTTCTTTGGGGATCAAGCTTCAGTTGTTTAAATCAAGTGTTTTTTGTTGCCTTTAAACTATCACAATATTCAGTTTTCTGATTAATTTTTGGGTGAAAAATATTTTAAAAACTTAACTTACAACAAAACATCTTGAAGTATACAAAATTTCAGTGAAGTCACAAATTTTTTTTTTTTTTGGACGCATGAAGCCACAATTCTCGAAACATAGTTAATGACATTACAACAATAGGCCGAGTAGAAAGTGAAGAATGAAAGAGGGTGTTGTTGGGGAAATTGGCACCCCTAGCGCAGCGGAATACAGGATCACAAGGGTTGTTGGTGATTTGAACCATACACGGAGAAATAATAATAGAGAGACAG
>JAJJMA010075391.1:0-11414 GCA_023529015.1 Papaver nudicaule
TTGGTTGAGGGGGTCCTCATTGACTCCCTTGGGTTCTGCAGACGTGACTACTGCCTTTGTGATGCTGCTTTTTTGCGCAAACCAGTCCATGAACTCCAGAAGAAGTGTCTCCTGGTTGTTGTAGATCCATGGACGTCCCAGTACCATGGCGTTCTCGACGACTCCCTTAACAATGTGAAACTACGTTATGGTTGGGGGCGTGGCGATTTCGACGGGAAAGTGGATCCATCCTTAAGTGCGTACTTCGATCCCATTAGGGCCTTTGATGATGGCAGGGGCATGGATGGCTCTACTGCGAGGGATGTTAGGGTCCCTGAGAGTCTTGACTGAGATGAGGTTCACTGGGGATCCCGGGTCGATGAGTGTCTTCGAGAATTCAGCATGAGAGATACGGGCGGTTGTGAGGAGTCCCCAATCTTGTCCTTCTGTTGGCTTCCCCTGCTTAGACGTTGTCTGCTCATTGACTTCCTTGAAGGGTAGGCGTTTTCCTGCTACCATGTTGAGTGCTGCGAACATGTCTTTCCGCTGTGGTTTCGAGAGACAGAGAGTCTCGCATAGTTGGTACATTATCTCCTCTACTCTCTTGTTCACCGGTTCCTCGGGGAAGGTGAATGCCCGAACTGGTAGAGGATCTTGGTATACTCCTTCGTTTCCTGGGTGTAATTCCCCGGACTCCACCTTGGCTTGGAAAATTCGCTTAAGGGTAAAGCAGTCCCTGGTAGGGTGAGTAGTGATTCAGTGATATCGACAATACCTTGGGCTTGCTACCTCTTTAGTTGTAGGAGGCTGTCGTTTCGAAGGGAGTTCGATTGCCCCGTCATGGATTCAAATGTCTAGTAACTCCAGATCTCCTCAATGGGAAACGGGTAGTCCAGTATCTCTGGTCTGGCTTTTTGCCTCCGCATCTCCGGTTGTTGCGGCCCTCCTTGGTTCATGTTCTTGTTCGGGGTCCCTGAAGCTGAATTAGTGCGTTTTGGATGCGTCACTTCCGTGACAGGGCCTTTCCTCTTCCCTCCTTCGCTAACGACGCCCATAGATGGTAGGTGGATTGGTAGGTGCTGCATTAGAGGCTACAGCCCCATCAGTTGAAGAGTTGGGGTTTTTGGTATCTGATCCCGACCTAAGTTCAACCATTTTTGAGAAAGTTTTCTGTAACCGAGAGAATGATCTCCCACTGTGGTCGCCAACTGTTTTTACCTGGAAAACCAATGCACCGTCTCTAGGTACTTTCGTAGTGTTCGAGATCAAAGTCGAACAAGACGAGCCTAAACCAAGTCAATCGCCGTTCACGTCTTGCTTCGGTCACAGAGAGGATAGAGGTTGATATAGGGAGGGAAACAGCGAAGAAACTTGAGATCAGGTCGAGGATGTGTTTTGGGTGTAAGAGTTCAAGATTTCCGTCGTGAAGGGACTAGAAATATCCAAGGCTAGAGGTGTGTTATGTTTCTCAGGTGTGTTTACTTCTGAGGCTCTGGTTTATTCAGGTGTTCTGAATATCTGGTTGTTTCTGGAAAGATCTTCTTGCCTTGGAAGATAGAGGAGGCCTCTATTTATAGTTTTGAACTCACCCTGATCTCTCGACAGAGAAGGTGGAAGTTGTGAAAGAGTGGAGGAGTGGAGGACATGGGTTGGTTTCCGTAACTGCAAGAGTTGTGTAGAACATGTCCACTCGCGCCATCTTTTCGTAACCATCCACTATCTCTATCGGTTTCTTTCAACTGTCGTAGACCGCCAGACCAATACCCCTAAAGTTATCCCCCGTGTGATGTTTTGATATCTCGAGTGGTATGCAGATGTTGCATGGTTGTGTTGAGCTTGAGTAGGTTTGTGTGGCTATGTCTCTGTAGCCAACGTGAGTGTAGCGCCTTTAGAGACACGCATAGTGGGTGTGTAGAAGTGGCCTTGGGCGTTGGCTAAGGCCAGAAGTTGTGGCGCCATGAATGGGCTAAGGAGGCCACAGCCTTGGCCTTTGGCCAAGACCAGAAGTTGTGGCGCCATGGGCTGAGGAGCCACGGCCTTGGACTTTGGCCAAGGCCAGAAGTTGTAGCGCCATGGGCTGAGGAGCCACGGCCTTGGCCAAGGCCAAGGCCAAGTTGTGGCGCCATGGTTTTCACGGCGCCATGGGATAAGGATCCACGGCCTTGGCCTTTGGCCAAGGCCAATTTGTGGCGCCATGGTTTTCATGGCGCCATGGGCGAAGGAGCCACAACCAACTTGATTGCGGCGTACTTGCGCACTTGTGTTATGGTGCATGCGTGCCTATGCATGCACTGGCGCTATGGCTTATGCATGCGTTTGGGCTACAATGTGCTTGAAGTCATGGCACGCTTGTCCATGGTATATTAGACCATCCTGAGCTTAGGGTGTGGTCTGTTTAAGCATGTTTAGGCTGTTGTATGCTTCTCAGAGAGCTCTGGACAGGCCTAGAGCTTCGATATTCCTGAGATTTTCATTAAGACTCGGATGTCGAGTCGTATCTTTAAGAGAAAATCCATGAGGATGCGTCTCTGTTAACTTTTCACCATCTACCATATAATGATCTGGTTCTGATGCCAAGGAATTCGAGGCGATGTCGACATGAAGCAGATTAATGGGTTTAATGTGCTGGTGAGATTATCAGTACTGCACTATGATATCATCCTCTCCACCGGGAGTTATAAGAGATAACTCATTGATAGTTTATTCAGATCGTAGAACGGGTTGCATTCTGAGCTATAGAGATGTGCCTGAATAGGCAATTGCACTACGATATCATTCTCTCCACCCGGGAGGCTATAAGAGGGAACTCGTAGAGCTATAGAGATCTGCCTGAGTAGGCAATCACTTTTTGGAAAGCATAACATAAGGAGATTTACGATTTTATCCCTTCTCTATTTTTCACCATCTACAGTAGGCTTACAACAACAATTCATGGTTTGGTCATTTCTTCGAAGATTGCATGACGTGGTCAAGCAGCTGGTGAAATAATGAAGAAACAAAGTTCTCTTGGAAGCAAGCGTAGTTGGAATCTCGGAGCAACCTTCGATGACTCACCTTCGATCTTGATGTTACTAAACCTCGATGACTCAGCACCGCGAGGCACGTCAATTACATCTTATGGGTCAAAATGAAAGCATCGCGAACCAATCATTTCAGCACATCGAAGAAAGAGAAGAAGCACGAAAGGAACAAAGACAAAATACTCAAGAAAAGCTCAATACAACAAACATAAATCTACATGAGAAAACAAAGACAAACTTCACTCCTGCATTGGTACTGTGAATAAAAATCAAAAGAGAACAAATCAAATTAAGTCATGCTAACATTTTCTCACAATTTATATTAATATTTTTCATGTTTGATGTTTAATGATTTTTGCTGATCAAACAAACTCGCAAAGTGCGCCCCAGAGTCACCACTACGAAGAATCTACTTCGACAACAACACCATAACAGCAAATGTTGCACTTCACAAACATCAGAGCTCGAGACAACATCCTCAGAACCAACAACAAACTAGGCAAAAATTACCTCCCGAGGGTCAATATGTATCAGTACTAGTACGAGGAAACTTATAAACTGAGCTCGATGCAATTACCTCGGCAATCTTAAGGGACAGAAACAGTAATAAAAGCTAACTCCATTGAAGAAATTTGTTGCAATATAGTAACCCTTCGAAGCAATCTTCTCGCCAGTACAACTTCACCAACTGAAACTTCGGAGGAAAAATAAAATTTCATTGCAGCAATCTCGGAGTAGTCTCAACACGTCATCATGACACAAACCAGTCAACTCGAACGATGCTAGGGGAGGCAAAACTGAGCTCACAGACAATTTATCTCGATGAAAATCAATTATACAAGCAGTCAGAGTACACCTCAACCAATACTCTCGCCGCCGCCATCTACTTCAGGCCTTGCATACAGTTACACTTTTTGGAGTCCATTCAGTTTGAAGGAGTCTCCAGTGCATTTTGCACCTCAACCTCGGTGACCAACCCATTATCGATGACTAAAAAGATTGGCAAAGCTTCTAGGGTAGCCCGAGGACAACTCCGAAGGAAATCTTGATGGCCAAGCTTCGGTGACTGACTAAACTCGACGACTAATTCAACTTCGATGGCTATAAATCAGCACCTCGGACCACCAACTTCGATCATCATCTTCGGACACCAACTTCGATTATCAACTTCGGACTTCAACTTCGATCATCAACAGTCCTTTGAACCAGTTCAAGAAACTTCGATGGCACCCATTCTCTCCTCGATCAATCAATCACCCCAACTCTCGAAACAAACTTCGAAGCAATCATCTATGAAATGATACAGCAGCTAGCTCGATCATGGAACATCATCTCGATCAAGCTTCGATGGCACACATTTTTCTACTCAATAATACAGTGGCTAATAACCAACTTTGACGAACAACTACCTTCGGATCAGCCTATTTCGATGAATATACAACCCAACTACTTTCGATAACCACGTCTACCCACTTTCGGACACCAGCTTCGATCAGTAACTTCGACAACTCTTTGATCAACTACTTCGATAACCAACGACGATATGCTCTTCGATGCCTAACCTCGATCACCAACAGTTCCTTCGAGACAACCAAGTTTCACATGAAAGGGAGAAACTCCTAAAACTCCATTCCTTTTATTATATGATATATCAAGCCAGAAAATTTTGAATAACCTTTTGGATCTCCCAGGATTTTCCTTATCAGTGGGATCGTTATTTGCAACAAAAATAACTGAACAGAGATTCATAGATTAAGTCATAACTAGCAGCATATCAATTCTCCTCAGTAATAAGCATCGAAGAAGCATCGCAAAATACAAGTATAAGCAGACACTCACGATGGAACCAACGAGGATCTCAACTCAACGAAAGCAAGAAGTTAGAATTTCCACAAGCAATCATGAGTAAGCTTGGAGCAGTCTTCCCATCACAAATAAAAAAAAATGGACGTTGGTGCGAAGGAACAAAAGCTCAATATAAGCAAGAAAACGAAATCACCTTGGAGTAAGGAATCAGTTCAAAAATAGCCAGCAAACAAAGTACGTCAGAAAGTTACGACAGAGGAATCAACATGCACACCAGGAGGCGACAAATATAATCAAAGGAGGATGGAGCGATGCACTACGCAAGGAAGCTCGAAACAACTCATTCACCTACAGAACACAGGCTTGAATCATCACGGCGATAGGCTTCGGATCACATGGCATCTCATCAAAACAAGCTAATGGATTAAAACATGTGGCAAGCACGCATTTCAAGACTCCCTAAAGTGGAAAATCGAACATACCAACAAGGAGCAAGAGGGACAAGTCTCTCTTACATACTCGCAAGAGGATGCATGCTTTGCAAATCATTTCGGAATTTCGAACTCAAAATAAGCAAACCTTATCAGCTGGATATTAATCAAAGCACTTCGGGAACGGCAAGCTTGCGCTAGTGGCTTCGGCAAAACCATGACGAAAAGCATGGATAAAGGATATCAATCAAGATTCGATCAAACTCGCTCGAGGAAATAGCAATTGAATTTTCGTTAAAGTAATACAATGGAAAAAACAAGTCCTACCTGATTAGGCACATCTCCTAAGGCTTTGACGCCATGAAAACGAACAGGCCATGACGCCATATCTCCCCTAGTGCCCTGACGCAATGAAATAAAAAAGGCCTTGATGCCAAAAATAAAAAGACCTTGAATAGCAGGCACAGAGCTGATGTCCATATAAGTCGTAAGGGCCCTACGAGCTATATGGCACGGTCCTCTACCCACAAGACACCCCGTTAGCTGTGGGTACTTTGCATCAAAGCTATATAAGCCAAGACGCATTTGAACCCACTGTCACACGACCATGAGGACCTCTCTTTCTGAGGCATCAAGGGGACGATAAATGGGATTAACATCTACCTTTAGAGGTGGATGGAACCCCGAGGCAGCTAATTAGCTTTTACATTCACGGGAATGGAAAGCGAGTTACGCAGCCGAGGGACCTCCTCCAAAAATCAAACATAGCCTTGAGGAGGGGCTAGCGAGAAAAGAAGAGTCGAACTCCAGGCCGCGATAGGAGAACAATACCATGTCTAAGCTCCAGCCTTGACCGGCACTCACCCATTGTGTTACTTTATTATCGATACACATCATAGCAACTACCCATCATAAGTTTCCTGTTTTACATAGGATTAAACGGGTTATCAGGACACCACCATGTCCTCTCGGAAGATACTTAAATATCTTCGATACCCACCTAATGTACTGAGGCAAAACGTGCACCTATGGTCTCGATAGCCAGTGTTTGCTTGAAACCAGCGCAAGTAGCTCAAAGCCTTTGGGAAGGGTGATCCGTACGCCCCCACTAGCTTTGTTCATTGCCTCCCACATCGAAGTAAGCCCCGAAGTTGCACTCTAAGTAGCCTTCGGAGCTTAGAATTTGCAAAGTAACTTCGTGCATAATCACGAGTTGCTAGCCAAACACCACATCAAAGAAAAGTACGTGATTGATCACATTGTACTACAAAAGAAAAACATGACTCATTCATGAAAAGATAAAATTCATTGAATAATGAATCAAAAAATTTTCATCACATATACATTTAACTTCATCGAAGAATGATTCGAAAATATACTTTTCACTTTATCAAAGAACGAATTGACAATACTCTTAACTTCATTACAGGATGAATCAAAATATGATGCAGGATGGCTCGAAGTGCAATAGAATCAAAGTACAAAAAGGATAGAAATGCACAAAGATTGGAGCACATGATGCAAGGCAGGGGCACAAGCAAATCACAAAAGATATCACTTCGAAGTACTCATTGAAGCATCAAGCAGGAGCATGAACCAAGCTTTCTTCGATTAGATCTAGTGAAATGGTTTCAAGGTTGGCTTCGCTTTCAAGACGCTCGAGGAAGGTTGTACATACAAGAACTTCATTAAAGACCCACTCGTAGACCTCAACATCAATGATACAAGGAGCAAGGCAAAGTGATAGCAGTCTTCGTTCACCAAAGGAGCATGACATCCTTTGTTTCCCAATAGAGAGCCACAAAGTCAATACACTGGAGCAGTAACCAGAGCAAAACAAAGAATGCAGGGGCAAAGCCATTGGATGACAACCTCCTCGTACAAACAAATTGGCTTCGTGGATAATACACTTTGGGAGAATATTCCTTTTGCTTACAAAAGTTCGGTTCCTTCACTTTCGAAAGCAAAAGGGGGGCAACTATACAAGGGAATCCCGAGTAGAGAAATTTCAAACTTATTCCTTCAACAACAACGACACCAAACAACTCAGGAAGCCGTCTAGGAACTTCATGCAAGAGTAGGAGCAAGTACGCATACTCGAAAAACATTTTGTACTCTTCCGCTCAGTTCCATCGACAACAATAGAAAGCCAAGAACTCATTTCGCTCGAAAGATAGTCCCGAAGGAAGAAAATATCGCAAAAAAAAGAAACACCTCGACAACATCTCGATTACCGCCCTTCGAACTAAGTCACAACATGAAGCAATCATCTATCTACATCGAAGTACACCAAGGAAGGTCATCTCAATGATCAAAGGATCCTCGAATCAACCATTACTCATCGATAAAGCCCAGTTATGCAAGTACCAAAGTCAATCCATGGCATCTATCTCCTTCGAAAAAAGAATAGCAATCAACTCAATCAAGCATACTTCCTCGACAACTAAACAAAGACATATATGTTACAAGTTTGAAGCTGCTGAAGCAAATCAAAGTACCGAAGCTAAGAAGATGGAAGGATACCACTCAAGTCAGCACACTCCGGGAATCTCGCAAGTCCACGTGTCTCGCACCACCAATTATGACAAGAAGAATTTGTTAATGGATTAATATTCGAAGCATCCATTAGCAAAGGAGCAAACTGTGGGGGCATAATTCGGACGAGCCACGTGTCATCATCCTAGAAGAAAAGAAAGATAACACCTTATGAGCGCGAAGCACGGAAGAGAGTCGAAGACTAAGCCTGCGAACCATGGATCACCACTCGAAGATGCCACCTCGATCTACCAGTCCCTCCGAAGAAGAATGTAAAGCTTGGAACCAAAGCCTCCTCGAAGTGGAGGACGAGCCGGAAGAAAAAGTCTGTCGAAGAGATAAACCGATATAAACTCGCTACATGAAAGAAGACGAGGCGCACCGAAGACCTTATTTACTTGGTAGCTAAGATAATGGCACTTGTGTAATTATCATGTAAATTTCCTCTATATATAGAAAATATCTCCTAGGAGAGAGGGATCTTCTCTTTTACTTTCTCTCTCTTCCTCCTTCTCCTCTACTCCTCTTCTTCCCCAAAAACTAGATCTAAATCTAGATCTAGAGCTCTTCTCTAATGGAGATTTATGTAACTAAGCAAAAAGAACATAATAAATTCGTGATGTAGGCTGCATTCATCGCACCGAACACATTAAAAACATCTTGTGTCTTCTACTTTACATTTGCACCTTGATTATTTGATTAGGGTTCATACTTGTGGTTCAAATATCTAATGGCTGTTGAGTATGAAGTCTATATGCAGATTTCATACTCTCACAGTTAGGGCGCCCATGGGTCTACAACAATCAAGATACGCTTCCTCTGGCGTTCATGGAGGAGTTTGCACAAAAGAGCAACACCACGAAGGCAATGGCAACGCTATCTGCAGAACTCAAGGAACCAATGGAAACTTCCCCGATCAGGAAGGTACTTCGTCTACCCCTCCTTTGTATGATAACCCGCATTCCCTTAGTCATTGGGGACTCACCACAGGAAGACCTGTTGGATAGGAAAACTCTGGAAAGCCCGCAGTAGACGTCGGCACAGCTATTAGGATCTTCATCAAAGCTCTTCAGGAATCTGGAATCATACGTGGTAAGCCGTGCAACATTAAGAACCAAGGAGAAGGTTAACCGATCCCCTATGTTATACCACCCGAAGTCCTGGAAACCATCCCAGACTTCAAAGAATTTGTGGAACTATTCAACCTAAAACAAGAGACGGGAGAGAGCGCAGTTGCATACGTGGAACGGTTTCGCGAGAAGGCGAAGGAACTCCTGCCTAACAGTGATTCACTCCATGCCATATTGGCTATGGGTGCGGGCTCGGTTTAGCAGTGCTTCGCCAAAACCTAAAGGAGACCGACACTAGGACTCCTGTTTATTGTATTTGCATTCCTCCAAAGCAACGCAGCATAGCGTGCAGTAAATAGGATTTTCGTTTCAGCAGATTGATTAAGAAAGTCTTTTATTTCACTATCTCTTAAAAACACAATCCTATCCAGTCAATAGAAAATACCTACAACCCATTCAGCATTCAAAAACAAAAAATAATATACTTAAAACCAAAACCTACTAGTCGAGAATATCACTCAAGACCCTACTAGATCCACCCTTGCAAGACAGCCTTAGCCGCTTCAGCTCCCTTTCCTCCCTATGCAACTCGACCTTCAACTCTGCCACCCTCTTCTCCTTCTCCCGGAGAACCTCTTGAGAACCCCGAACCTTGGCCTTCTCAAACCTGACACATAGCCAAGCCACATTAAAACCTTTGGATTCATAATCATCCCAGTCTTGGACGTCGAGTGGATCGGCAGAATCAAGGGGTTGGGCCATCATCTCTGACACCCTCGACAACAGGGTGCCAATTATCGACTCGGAAAGTAACCGCTTCTCCCAGTCATGAGCGATGTGGCCAAATTTCCTCTAAATCTGGTCATAAAGCCTCTGATACTCACTCAACACCGGGAAGTTACCCACCAAGGCGTAGCCAGGTCGAACTCTGCTTGTGGAGGAAGGGAAGGAAACTCCGGCGCCAGGATAGGTGGGCTCCAGGTTCACACCACCATTAGATGTCTGCTCAGTTGAAGGGATAGCCGCCTCCACTTCGGCTGAAACAATCTTGTCAACAATCTTTGGGGGAGTGACGTCCACGCCGTCATCTGGTAATTGCCTCAGAGGGAAAACCGCTCCTGAATCGTTCGGAACGACTTCGTCAACAACCCCGGGAACATTCGTCCCCACGTCGTCACTCGATCTTTCCCCACTCTCTAGTGTTCCCACGATCTCCGAGACAATAGCAGCATCAACGCGACCCTCATTCTTCTGCTCCTATGAACACAAGACCTCGGGTGGTTAGTCGACTACTCACTAATTATGCAAAGGCAAGCCCGAAGGATAAACACGACCATCAAGAAGCAATAGGCCTTACCTGGGAAAACTAACGACCATCGGCCTCGGGGGAGGAAACACGAAGACCAACACCAATGGGCTTATCTACCTCACTTCTCACCTCGACGTCAACAGCTGGGGACTTCGTGGCATTTTCACACTCCTTCGATACTGAACCCTGCAAAGACGGTAAAGGAGGATCAACCAGAGAGGGGACACATCTATATAGAACGAGAAACCCCACCAGAACGTGAACGACTCACCTGAGATGGAAAACGACGCGAACTCATCACTGAGGAAGGACCAATGAAGCGGCCCTCAGGTAATTTCATTATATTACATTTAATCCTCTTTTTAGGTTGGAAAACCGGAGGAGGCGCCATCTGTCACCAAAGGAAATAATCTCGATTAACCTAGACAAGGTGAACAAAAGCGTATACATAAACATCCAGAAAGAAGATTACCTGGGGTGTCAGGGTGAAGGTGGGTCTATCATCCGTGTTCACCTTCTTCACAAAGTTACCCAGAACCGTCAAGGTGTAATCCCAGAATTGATTGAACTCGGGAGTGACCCTCATCGGTCTACCAGCAACCAAGAAGATGACTCTCCTCCAAGGATCCTGAGTGGGGTCTAAGTATTCATGTAGATCGTCCTTGGATGAGGGGAGGGAACGATCCAAGGCACGTCCTGGTTGAATCCCATGAACCGCGCTACTCTGTCAATGTTGTACGCCTGCATCACCAACCTGCCCTGATAAAAGCCAAAGATGAAACCTGAGACACTACTGCACATGAACACTTGATGCCCGTCGTACTCGATGTTAGTGACGCCGCGAGACCCAGAACGCAAAACAACCTCCTCAGCCTCCGCAACAACCTCGAGTTGAAAGACTCTATCATCAGGAATGTTACACCATGGACGAAACAGACACACTCATCCCTGTCTAGGAAATCTATCAACTTTACCGAGTCCTTGGGCTGTTTGCCGCTCCACCACATGATCCTGACGTGCTCCAGCGAATCTGAAGGGAGACCACCCCGTGGAGCGTAGTTCACATAGTGTTCCCACAAGAAATCCTGAAGAAAGGGGAGGTTGATGAATGACGAAATACGACCCGTGGAAGAGCTAGACATACTCCTGGCCAAAGCACTCAAATGCGCGTACTGGGACCCGAGGAACAGACTACCAATTGGTAAAGGCATACCCCGCTGTTTTTACCTGCAAAAACAAGTGTACCGTCTCTGGGTACTTTCGT